>JAOEHI010053608.1:0-15007 GCA_025447815.1 Percopsis transmontana | reverse complement strand
TACACACAGTTAGCCCTTCAGAATTTAATTATTTAATTGTAATTCCAATAATTGCAATAAATTCCAACGTAACTACAATATTGGCCGTCACAATGTCTTAATCTCACACCCCTATCTAAGGCATTTAGTTAATGGTTATAAATACCATTTTGACCATTTTCTGCTCTTCAAACTCGTATCTGTAAAGTGCAGCACCTCTTAACACCCCCCTCTCTGAATAGCAGAGTAGGGCAGCTGTCACTCAGCTCTCTGGCTGGCTCCCATTAATCTACTTGACATTAACACCCACACAGTGAGTTCCGGGACCCCAGGGTAAACACACACACACATGTGCACACGCACGCACAAATGTGCTGATAAACAAGCACGTATACACCCAATGACATTCACAGTCAGTAAACAGGCACTCACCCACATTTTATAAAAAGTAAAAGAAAAGCACCCACTTTCATTCTTTCGCTCACAGGAAATTGTTGATAAAGATGGACAGAGTAAAGTGCTATCCTTCACGGTCCCTTCCCTCTCCAAGCCATCGGTATATCATGAGGTGAGTGTGCACACGGACACGCACGTATATTTCGGTTGCGCTTGCAAACACAAAGGCTAATTTTGAATATGTCTGCCTTCGTCTCCCCGTCATAGCCTTCATCCATTGGCTCCATAGCCTTGACGGAAGGGGCCCTAGCCAATCACGGGCTTAGCAGAGTGGTATACAGCGGGCCCCACCTTCAGAGAGAGACCTTCACAGCTCAAAACAGGTGAGACGCTTATTGGAATACTGTATAATAAACAATCGGCACTGATTAGTTGTTTAATGGTTGCTATTATAAATTAAGCTAATGTTTCTAATGTTACTGGCTAATGTTTGGATGTGAAAAAACTGGGATGCATTTCCAGCCTGACCTTCACATATCTGTACTAGTGGATGGTCTAAGAAAGCAGACTAACTTTTTTATGATTGGCGCTTTTCCACTTCATAGTAATAGCTCGATTTGCCTTTTTTGGTTTTCCATTGGACAAAAGCGAGCTGAGGCGATACCACAAGGTGACATGAAAACACCACAGACTATTGATTGGTCTAAGTGAATCATCAATGCGTCATTGCGCCACATGGCCGGGACATACTGCAAGTTACTATGCAGTGGAAAAGCGCCATTATCCCTTAGTTTGTCATAAATCACTCAGTTTTGACCCAGGAGTCATGCTGCATCCCACATTCAATGACTCAAGGCAGATATACTTAAGTTAATTTCTCGTTTTGTCACTGTGATGTATCCGCAATGAAATGCTACATAATGGAAGTCAGCTCAGCAGAAGTCAGCTAACTTCTGTTGAGCTGTTCCTGTTTTTGGGAGTATTTTGGCAACAAGCACAGGCTGCAATAGAGCCACAGCAACAGCAGTTTCTATTTGATTAGTAGCGGCTATCATCGTGTTTAGTCCTGATGGGGAAGGATCAGCCAGAGAGCGCTGTAATGAAGGGAACTTCGTTACTAGTGACTAATTTAACTTTTAACAAACCACTTTAATATACGTTAAGAATAGCACTTTATTAGAGGAATTTGCACAGAACATATTTGCACATTTATTAACAGTGAGTATTTGTTCACTCTATTTATTGAATATTGACTGTGTGGTCTTCTGGCAGATGCTGGGGTGGATACTCGGCTTCACCTGAAAGAGAGGGGAGGTAGATTAGGCTCTGATGATACTGTTGAAGTATACGTGTATTTATAATTTATGGACGACAGTTAAAATTAGGTTATTTTGAGTGTGATCCAATAACATTTATGTGCTATAAAAGTGTGTGCTGGGGCATTGGTTAGCAAACCTTGTTTGAGTTGTTTGTGTAAACCCTTACTTGTCCTGTAATGTGTCTGCTCCAGGGTGTTCTGCCTAAAGAGTCCCTGGGGTACGAACACCAACATAAATGTTCCGGGAAGTGGTAGGATAGAAGTGGGGAGTTTAGTAGTTTGGTCTATATCTATTGTAATTATGTTTTATTTATGTATTTTGGTGGTGTAAAGCAGTATAAAATAGCAGTATATTGTTATTTTTAAATGTGTATATATATATTTGTCTATAATGTAGTCATGTGATAATATTGAGAACACCTGTTAATAATGGAGGCATCCAAGGTAGTAGACCAGGACACAGTATAAAAGGAACCAGTTTCTATCCGTCTGTGTTGTTAGTTAGATCTCACTACTGAGGTTTCTGCCATGCATGTGCTACCGTGCTGAGTATTTTTATATTTTTTTTTCTTTCATAAATGCCACATGGTTTTGTACACCTTCCTATCGACTTTGCCTCATTGTAAACTGCATCATCCAGCCCCTAAATGGTCAACAAGCGCTCACCCTGTTGGCTGTTGGCAGTGTGAGGTTAATCAAACTATCAGATGCTACACAAGCAAGGCTCCTGGTAATAATAAGCTTGTTTAACATTGTCTGAATTGTTGGGATAAGGCAGAGATTGTATTGGGCCCACTCCATTAGTTCTCTACTGTTTAGTAGTTGAGAAAGCTTTTGTAATCTTTCTATAACTTCTTGGATTGCATTGTTATTTTTATTACATTTTTGGGTATAATTGGGTCCATAGCAAATGGTTATTTAGTGTTTTGTGTGCGCGTGTGTGTGTGTGTGTGTGTGTGTGTGTGTGTGTGGTTGAGGTTTGAGGTTCTGACCTTCCTGCTGCTGTGCTACAACGCTGCTCTCAGCTACATGTCCCCCTCCTCCCTCCATTCTCTATGTCAGCTAAGCTCCAGGTAACACACACACACACACACGCATATGAATATGGCAAATATACATGTGAAGTATACAAAACCATCACGAGCTCTATACTTTTCCTTTAAGGTGAGGGCGTCCACTAACGGACTCTCCGTTCGGATGGCTTTCACCCATCTGATCCTCTTATAGACTTTTCAGCGAGCCACTTGGCAACGAGCTTGCACACACCAAAACACCATGTGTAATTTTAGTGCCAACTGCTGCATTGAGTGAGCAGCTTTGATATCCACCAGACGAGCGGCTCAGTCCTATAGAGCTTCCTCCGCTCGTTTCTCTCTGAACTGGTTTGCTAGCACCTCAGCACAGTTGTATTCGCTAAATGCAAACAGTTCCCTAGTTATGTCACTTGTGAAGAATCACCACATACTGATAACCTATCCTGCAGATTTGTATTTGGCAGTAGATGCCTTTACTGAGACATCGCATCATGGCCGCTTCTGATTGGAAGATTTTGATTGGCTGACTCTTCTCTCTTGTGTGTTTTGATGGGCGCCTTGGGCATCTTCCAGAGTGTGTATATGCGGTTACCCGCGGCAACAGCTGCGGCGCTACAAGGGCATCAGCACAAGGCTGACTGTGACGTCGGAGTTCCTGGTTCAACTCATCACGGGGATACATTATGCGCTGTGAGTGGACACGCGTGCATGGGACGTGTTTACACACAACACAGTGGGCTTATTATTCAGCAGCAGATTCCATCTCTCAAGGTTTTGTGATGACTCAGCATTTTTGCTCCTAGTGCCTGGCATTTAATATGACCAGCTTGTGGCACATTTGTTTATTTTTATTTTTTATTTTAATGACGTTCAGTATGGTATATAATACATTTATACCATTCAATTAAATGTTAACCTATCCACCTAACCTACAGTGGTTAATTTATAAAGGAAATTTCTTCTTTTTTCTTTTTTTTTTTTTTCTTTCTGAAAGTATTTATTTGTGTGCGTGTGTGTTCAGGTGTAACGGAGAGGTGGAGCTCGGTTCCAAAGCGCTGGATGATGTTTTATACCGGGCCCGACTCGAACTCTTCCCTGAAGCCCTTTTGGTGAGTGCAGTGATTTATAGACCACTCTGTCACAGCATACGAAGGCAGTGATGCGATAACTTGTGGCTTTGAATAATCTTATTGTACAAAAACAAAAGAGGGTTACAATACAAATGTTGTATACAAATCATACTGTAGGCTATGCGATTACATTTATTAATAAAATAAAAAATGCCTCATGTCGCATTATAACGCACTTGTGTGCGTGTGCGTGTGTGTGTGTGTGTGTGTGTGTGTGTGACTTTAAAAACGGACCAAAAAAACATTATGTCCTGATTTATAAACCCAACATCAGCTTTTTTTATTATTATTATTATTATTATTATTATTATTAGAGCAAGTCCTGGCGTTTCTGTAGAAACTAGGTGTAAACTTCCTAAAACGACAAATAGGCTGTTGAATCCACAGTACATATGAGCTATGCGAGCTGTGAGGCAGACTGCGACGCAAGAACACAAGTGGCTTATACAGTAAAAGAAAAGTGTATTTAATTTAATTAAATAATTGACAAACCAAATGCAACCTGAGCCTAGCTACAATATGAGAAATGAAAGCCCGACACAAACCCGTCAGGTTGGGTTTAGGCATCCTCTAGCATGGATCCACATATTTGCGGTCATATGCCGCTGAGCACAATACGGTGTGTGTGTGTGTGTGTGTGTGTGTGTGTGTGTGTGTGTGTGTGTGTCAAAGACTGCAGGCACAGGGTAATCCCACATGCTTTCCATTCTGTTCTGTTAAACTCTAATCCTTGAGGCCCACAGAGCAGCAGATTGAACCTAAGCTCACAGTATTACAGCACCAGTCAAGGTGTACATCTCCACAGCAGATACTTGTCTTTTGTTTTACCATCAATATTTGTTGGTCTTTAAACGTCAACAAATATAAGAACAATGGCTTTTTGGGAAAAGTGCCAAAGCAGGGAAGCCCTTTGGTCTGCAAGCAGAAGCGGGGAAGTGCCCGAATGTGTTGTGATGTGTTTGTGTAAAGCGCCAGGTAGCTGCTAGCTAAGCATCTCTTTGGTGTATACTGGCACCGGCAAAGCAACACAAGGCATTGTATCCCGGGCTTATGATGCTGCTACAGTACCTCATCCCCTCAGGCTGGAGTTACACTGCCACGAGCACGCCGTGTAAACAGTGTAGTTGCCACCTGAGCACCAAGTCCAGCGTTAACGCTCGGCTATTATGAGAGCAGTGCTGCAGTGTTCTCTTTTTTGTGTGTCTGTTATGCATTTGTCCCTGAACATGAAGCTAGCAGGAGTAGGATTATTATTG
The DNA here is from genome assembly GCA_025447815.1 of Percopsis transmontana. Taxonomy (NCBI): domain Eukaryota; kingdom Metazoa; phylum Chordata; class Actinopteri; order Percopsiformes; family Percopsidae; genus Percopsis; species Percopsis transmontana. The sequence goes on along the minus strand of JAOEHI010053608.1, from coordinate 9,894 downwards.
ACTAAGGGTTGGTTGTTGGGTCACAAGACTTGATCTAGTATTAGGCCTAATCTGCACTGCCCACTGTACGCAGGCTAAGTATAAGTAAATCTTCTGCCGTTACCTCATTGGCAATGACCATTAACAGTGGCTATTTCCCCGCTCTCTCCCTGGTTACCCAGGTGGGTAACGCCATCAAGTCCTCGCTGCACGGCGCAGCGTTGAAAAGCAACACCAAGGAGGGGGCTCGCAGTATCCAGGTGGAGATCACGCCCACCTCCTCCAGGATCTCCCGCAATGCCGTCACGTCCCTCTCCATCAGGGGCCACCGCTGGAAGAGACACGGTGAGAAGCGTGTTCGCATAAAAGCACACCTGCACAGAAGGGACTCGCAAGTGCAGAGACATACTTATGTAGCGGAACTTGCCAAGACTGCCTCCTCTGATGCAGTGTTTGACGCGTTCCCATTGTTTCTGTAACGACAGCTGCGGGTTTTCATTTAAACTTTTCACCTCTAGGGGGAGCTTTAGATCCCTCCATTCACCTGGCCACCTCACTTTCCTTGACCTACTGTATCCGTCAGTGTTGTCGTGCCCTAAGCTGCCCTAGTCCATAACAGTAGAGCTTAATAGTGTAGCGCTTCCCTTTAGCCAGCCAACCTCCCTCACGAACCATGACTACACTTCTCCTCTGCTAGGAAAAGGGTCACTGGTGACCATAGTCACTGAAACAGTTGTGCAGCGGGAGAGGCACAACTGTGTGTGTGTGTGTGTGTGTGTGTGTGTGTGTGTGTGTGTGTGTGTGTGTGGAAACAGGATGTGGAGGCAGGCTTTGTTTCCATGGGGAACAGATAGGGCAGCTAAATTACAGCTATCAGCCAGCCTAGAGATGTGTGTAATGAGTAGGTTTCACCCAGAGCCTAACACCCTCTACTGTTCATCACACCTACTCATGTATGCGCTACGCTTTTGTTGGGGACAGGTGGCTAAGGTACAAGCCTGTTTAAATATTCATACACGCGTGCCATTGGCCCTGCAGGTCTGTAAATGTTTTTCTGTTAATTTACATTTCATCTGTCCCCCCAGCACGTACTTTTACTCTTGTGTTGTGGTCTGATTGTCTGATTTTGTCTTTCTGCCATTACATTGATTTCCTCTGTGTGTCTTTTTGTTGCCGTGGTCGTGTGTGCCTGTGCACATGGCCGTGTGTGTGTGTGTGTGTGTGTGTGTGTGTGTATATATATATATTTACATACTGTCCATCCACCCCCATGCCCCCCCCCCACCAGAGTCCCAGGATGTGAGTGTAGAAAGTGAGGCAACGCTGGGGGGCGTGGCCATCCCCGAGATCAATGTGACGGGCGTGAGCGGTGAGCGTGTGCCCAACGGAGACTCCCAGCGGCCCCGCCCCGATGGCCGAGGCCAGAGCGACACAGAGGCCTTTGGCTCTGCCGCAGAGGTCAGCCAGGACCCCAGGGGTCACGACACCGGTGCCCGGGGTCAGGAGGTCAGGAGGCAGAAGTCTGTAAGGCGAATGGTGGAGAACGAGGGCTCTGGGACGGCCTCCACAGGGAGGAGCCAATACTAAGGTCCTGCCCCTCCCTCCCCTCTGCCCAACTCCCGGGGTAACCTAGGTAACCTTGTGTGGGGGCGTGGTGTAAAAAAAAAAAAATAACGAAGCTGCATGATGATTTTTCCTCCCTTGGCGCTGGGCTCTGCCACCCTCTCCTAGCCTCTATAATCACACTGCTCTGCCTCCTCCCGTCTGTCCTGCCAATGGCATTGGTTCACTAACTCTCTCACACTCCTGCTTTCTCTGGAAGCTGCAATGTTACTGACTACTACTGACTACTAAGCCACATCCTCATACACACAGCATTACAAACGCTTTTACTTTGAAATACATTGAAATACATTTCATAGTTTGTTAGTCTGTTAGTTTATGGTTCCTTATGTCAAAGTTCTGATCACCTTAAAGGGAACTCCACCTTATTTACCCTCAAAGAACATGGACATGGACTGAAAATCAAGACTGGTCCCACCCTGTCTCTCTCCTCCCTGTGGAAGTCTTTCAGATATGAAACTCTGTTTCATGTTATCAGACATGCCCACCTTCTATCTCCCAAAACCTTCTATCATGATATAATCCAGTTTATTTATATAACTCTTAGATCACATTACAGTCTCAAAGGGCTGTACAGGCCCATATCATTTTATTTCACAGTAACAATATATATTGCAATATCTGCTCCCGGCCACATCATGGAGGGTCATGTAAAACTAATTCAGTGTGTCACAGTAAACAGTACATGTCTTTAATGGTCAAATATGAATGTTCTAGAATGTTCCAAATTTGGTAAAACACATTTCCGGAAACAGAAAGAGCTTTTTTGAGTTTCAGACTGATATTTAATTAAAAGTGGAACTACCCTTTTTAAGTATCTTTACTGTAGTGTTAAGGCATGTAGCTCACTTCCAGTTGTGTTATTTTAGGGATGCATTATTTGGTATCGTTGTCTAACTGGCTAGTCTTGATTCGCCTCAACACATTTATTACTGGGTTGCCACGGGAGACAAGATTCCTCCCTTTTGATTGGTAGCTGAGGAAGGATATGCAGGTCTTGTTTGGTTTTGTCTCGACGCTATTCACACTACTATATTTATAGGATTAAATATTGATTTAAAGTCAAAGTCAAGCTGATCTTGAATAATATGTCGATCTTCTCTTTTTACTAGCTGTGTACTAGTACCATGTACAGTGCTAGCCAAATATCTGTATGTGTATCTCTGCATGATTGGCCCTTTACACTGCACTGTTTGCATGAAAAGAAATAGGAAAAACGTGAGTGTGAGTGAGATTAAAACTAACAAATGAGAGCACACCCACACACACAAACACACAAAAACACACAAACATTTCAGGTGTGAATAGGTGGTTCTGTGACTTCAACCTCCCCTTTGTGTCTTCCTAGGCTTTTGCTTAGGCCTTTTCCTCTTTGGGCCAAGTGCTTCTCACCAATGATTGTTGCCTCACATCCTTTCTGTTTCCCTAACATGTGTGCAGAAATTGAACACATAGCTGTTACTGTCTTACACCAGGTAGCCCCATATTGTGCCTTGGCATCACAGTGTGAAGGCGCCACCTGCTGGAAGACAGTGCCAGTACTACTCTGTCATGCAATTTCTCTTTCAAAGTTACTGTATCGGAACAATTGTACTCAAAATCTATTGGTTTTAAATGGGCTGCATGACAGATTTATTCCCTCCCCCCTCCCTGCTGTTATGACGGTGTTAATGCCTGCGCTGTTTTCTCCTGTCCTGTATTTTTCTCAGACGCAGTCGATCTGGGTTCCCCGGACGAGCTGATGGAGATCTCAGAGGTGGATGAAGGGGTGTGGCCAGGCGGGACGGGGCCTGACCTGACTCCGCCCACCATCCTTATCAGCAACAGCGTGACCACGTCGAGCCTTGGGGCCAAGGCCATGAAGAAGTGCCGATTTGGCGGGCGCACCAACAAGGACAAGGAGACGAGTCCAGCTGTAACGGGGCGGGCCGCCAGCGAGTGCATGGAGCTGTCAATCAAGCGCCTGACACTAACCTCCAGCCAATCGGTGCCCAAGGCGGGGGCTCTCAGCAGCCTGACGCGCACCGCCAGCGCCGTGTTCTCTCGCTCCTTCGAGCAGGTCGCCACCAGCAACGCCCCGCCCTCCGGCCACCAAGCTACGCCTGAGGCCGGCCGCTATTCCTGCAGCCTGCAGGAGGAGGGGCTCGGGTATTTGAGCCCCGGGCCCAACCACACGCATCGTTCGCCCAGCATCAGCGTGCACCTCGGCGCTGACCTTTAAACCCCCCCCTCGCCCTGTATGACTCCTGACTATCTGAATGCCTGACCCTGTACCTGTACCTGTGACCTGTGACCTGGAGCTCTAAGCCATGCCAATTACAATAGGACGCACTCGCATGACTCCCCCTGGCACCTCCTCTGTGTACTGTATAAACTAGCCCTTTGCCAGACAACCTTCCAGACCCAAGCCTCCTCTGTTCCTGTATACCCTACACAAAGAGTCTTATCTGGGCTTCGTTTATTAAGGAGCTAGTAGAGCATCCCTGTTCTAAATGTGTGAAACGGAGGCCCACATTAATGAACACTCCCGGAGAAGACTTTGAAAATGTACTGTTTTAATATGTATTGTCTGAACGGCTTGACTCTCCGCACATTCATCCTGATTATGCCCCAGCTTTTCAGTCAGCAGATTGTGTGTGTGTGTGTGTGTGTGTGTGTGTGTGTCCACTTGTTTTTAGAATAAAGGCTGCTGATTTATAAAAGATCCTAAAATTGATATTTCTACAAAATAAATTACCCCTTCCGTTAGCAATACACTACTGACATTTTTTTAACTGCAACTAAAAATGTGCGTTCTTCCAAATACACCTTTTGGGATAACCACTAACAGATTAACAAAGATATTAACAATTATTTCTTTAACAGTATTTGTCATCACCACATGGAAGCAATATTTGTGTTCTTTCCTCTCTCATTCCACTAGCTCCCAGAATTTTTTTTTTTTTTTTTTACGAATGACTGGCTTGTTTATTTTTTATCATTGTACAGTATATAGTGTTTGCACACAGTCTGTTATTTTCTTATTGAAAAGAGAGGCTTGACTTTAATCTGTGGTATTTTCTTGTGAGAAAATGCATGTTACTAACTTACTTCCAAGAACTACAGTTAATTTCTCCCAACCATTTTGTTTTATAGAGCAAAGAGCAAAATTGCCCAATACGACTTTCCTCAATGGCTGGTCAGTCTTCTGAGATGATTACAATTAGAGATGATCTTAAGTGTCTTGACTTGTCTGTTCTGATCCATTTGAGGTGCTTTAAGTGATGTTTTCTTTGTCCTACGGTCTTGGTCAGCACTTTGTTCTTTCTGCTCATCATCTCACCTACATGGCAGACTTGCAGTAACACCACACCTATAGGATACATTTGGTGTCCTAAAATTAGTTTGTTTATCAAAACCCTACCCAGTGTTCAATGAAGTGTATTCCTTTTGTTATTGTGTTCTGGAACTGTTGAGTGTCGGTAGTTTGGTGGGAAAAAAACAACAATCATTTTGTTTCTGTATGTGGTTGCAGATTATGAAAACTAAGCTCTTATTGTACATACTGTTGCAAGCAAAATTAGGTTATTTTTTTTTTTTTTTTGTCTGAATATTGCTCATTGCAAGAGCTTCCAAGAATAAAGTGATTCTATATTTCACTGTTTCATGGTTTCTTACTTTACGGAAAGAGCATTTTTATTGATAATTAAGATTTGCATTGGCCAGTATGGCATATTTTACCATTGTAGGAACACATTCATATAGTAATCTGGAAATAGGTGGCCAAGATCAGGGGGGTGGAATTCATGTGTGAGAATTTACATAGGGGAAATGCAGATGTTACAGATGCTATTGAATCTCTCTATATTTCAGTGTGAGACAGGAAGTATGGAACAATTTGCAATGTATGATGGCTGATTGCTGAAAAACTGATTTTTGACAGTGTCACTTTGAAGTCAACAAAACCTTTTATTTTCAATAAATGCAGCAACAGATGTTAAATGTGTCTTCTCTTCCTGTGGGGGGAGAGTGTAACTGAGCTGCTGTATCGCTGGTATTTAGAATAGTTAATTTCCCGAAATGCTTGACTAGTCGGCAGCAGCGGAGCCAAAAAATGACGTCAATGGAGGAGTCCCTACCCGGAATGCAGGGTAGAATACTGCACGTGTACGTGTACAACTGTACCAAGTAACAATTAAAATATGTCTTGCCAGCACGTGTTATTAATTCACGTCATTTGGTTGAATCAAATATTTAACCGAAAGTAGTGGTGTGCTTGGCTGCTCGCCGTAAGTATATGGTTCACATGTTCATTTTGTATTTTCTGGTTTGTCCTCTAGGGGACGCAGCACGATAACGTTTCGTTCATTTGGCTTTACGGCCACGCTTCCCTATATGTACTTCCCCCACATGACTTCCTCTTCCCCGACCTTGTCAACTTAGTTGCATGCTACCTTGTAGGCCTACTCGAGCAGGCTCTCCCTGGGAAAATATGGCGAAACTAAGTAAAGAGACCAAACAGCGGCTGCAGCAGGTGTTTCAATGCGGCCAGTTTGTCATACGATGGGGTTTCATCCCTACGGTGCTCTATCTAGGTTAGTATCTGATTCGGCTGGGTGAAGAACGTTAGCTGAGTAAACCTTAAGTGCTAGCCGTTATTAGCCAGTTTAGCATGTTTATTGTAAAGCATGCGTTACCGTGCAGACTGTGGAATTGTAATTGTTAGTGCTGCTCATTGTGTTTATTGACCGGACCATTGCATTGTGATGCAATACTAATATGTGCCAGTTGTGTTTTGAATTTGTACGCATCTTAGGAGGGGGTCGTAACCATAGTAAAATGACATGTCATCGGGGTATCCTATTCAAAGCAGCTTCCCTTGCCACAATGCACGAGCTGCACGCATGTGGACTTAACATGAGGAAGTTATGTCTCTGTAGGAGTTTTGGGGATTTGCCCCCAAAGAGATGCGGCTTGCCCGTTATTGTTGGAACCTGTCAGACATTACTTAATTGGAAATCCCTACACACACACGCTAGACTGTGTAGAAGTAATAAAACGGGACATTTTATACAGTGAAATATCATCCAGTACGAGAGAACCCAAACTTAGCAATATTCATGCATTTAGCATATAACGTTACCAATGTTGAACATAACGCATGGATTTAGTTGCCTCAGTCACCGCAATTTAAATACATGGCATACAGGTGATGGCCTATTGTGATTTTGAGAAAATCAGTGCACACTACAGAAGCTTATTGCATTCTTTTGGAAAGAACGATCTGCCATTTTTCTCTTAGTTCTGAAAAAGATCTTATTTTAAGAAAAGACTGTTTCCAAGCACAACTTCCCTGATGGTTCAGTGTAACAAACCATCTGGCGTGTCAGGTTACTTGACCACCAAGGTGGTCATGATGTTTTGGCTCACTGTGTATATCAGTTATGCATGTCACATATCAATAATGTAATGTTGAGCATAACGCACATGTATTTTAGTTTCCCCAGTTTCATTACAATACTCACGGGGGATGTCTTATTTTTATGTTGAGGAAATGATGGCATACAGCTATTTGAGTTCTGGGAAACCCACATGTTGCAGCAAGATTTATGCAATCCACAAATCTAGTGCAGATAGACCAGAAGTGGAGAATAAAGGAAAGTTTATTTTTGTTTTGGATCACGAGTCAGATGTGATCCTAATTTAAACAGTTGATGTGGAATCGGTACTATAGGTACTGATTCCACTCATTCTGCACATCTACTGTTAGTATTGTGATGGATTTACCTGCACAATGAAGGCATTCTATGCAGTTTACCATCATATCATCAAGGGCGCCTTGACAAAAGTCTTCCCTGAAATATAATCTGGGTTTGAACTAATTGTAGCTGAACATTTGCTTTGAAACAATAATGGTCTGTTGTCATCAAACCTTGTTACTGAGAGAATTTTAGACTACATTTTTGTATGCTTCTTCAGTGCTTCTTTTAATTGGCCATTGAGGTAGTGTTTACTATTAGCAGTAATGGTTTTGACCCAAGGTTGACAGGTTATTTACAGTCAGTGCAGGAGTAGGTTTTTGCATATTTGATTCAGGGTTCAAGTACTCAGTATTCGGCTATTTGTGCACATTGCATAACATGAAGTCATGGAGAACTTATGGTGTCTTAGTGTTGTCGCGATTCCAACATTTTGTTTCGATACTGATACAAAGTCATGAATATTGATTATTTTCCTTTTAAAAAAAAAAAAAAAAAAAAAAAAACGTGGAAACCCCCGCGTCCTTATTGTGCTTTATTGCAAACCTGGACAACATTTTTAGTCAAAACACAATCTTTTACAGTTTATAGCATTAATAATTGGATCATTGTAGTCATAACTTTTTTTATGACTACAAGTTATTAAAACATAAAAGGTTTTAATAACATTTTATGTTTGCAACCAGATATTACTTATTAAACAGCGTTTAATAAGACTCAATACACCTACTTGGCGTAGGTCCAGCTCTACTGAGCGCATTTTTAAGTAATAGAAATATATATATATATATATATTTACAAAAATGTAGGCTATGTAATTTAGGCTCACATGAAAGCTGCAGCTTGCATGAGAGAAAAAAACTGCACGTCCACACGGAGTGAGCAGAGCGCTGCACATACACACACAGGAAATACGGCTCTTATTAAAACACTATCATTCTTTAAATACTAATAAAATGGCCTATTATATTGTTTTTTAACGGCAGGGTATCGCGATACCTTCCTAGTATCTGTATACCATACACTGGTGTCAGCAGCAGCATGTGACTGGAGTTAGTAATTGAGAGAGATTTAGGTAAACATCACTGGTTTTATGTTTTCAAACAGTGTATTTCATTATTTGAATCTGATAGCACCAAGCTAGCTTGGTGCTAGCTTCTATGCTTTCAGCGGTAGACATTGTCTTCACTGTCCTTCCATTTTTTTCATTTACAGGTTTCAAACGGGGAGCAGATCCAGGCATGCCTGAACCCACAGTTTTAAGGTATGTACAAATAAATAATAGATAATTCTGAATTTCAGCTGTTCCACACATAAATACAAACTATTTACAGCGAGTTTACTGACCACCAGTTCTACCTAGCTTAATGACAAATAGTCAGTTATTAGATATTAGACAGGCATAGGGTTTGTGCTGTAATTGCTAAAATGTATGTAAATGTGCAAAAATCAGGGAATATTACATTATTAAATAATAAAATCCAATGATTTGGCAGGATGCATCACTATATAATTAATATTTATTTATGTGTATTTGTTATTGGTTATGGGTCAACTGTATTTTTCTGTATCATGGTTTAATTTATGAACTTACTACTCCCTAGTTTGCTCTGGGGCTGAGGAAGACCTTCATTGGGCTAATCACCTTCTGCCATCACAGCCACATGATCCAACCATTGGCAATCTCTTGGACTATTCCTTCAGTTTTTGTCCCCAGGACTTACTTTCTAATGTCTTGAGATCTTGCTTCTTTACATTCATTTAGTGGTTATTTATTTTTAGCTCTACTATATATGTCCGTTGTTACATGGGCATATTTTGATAGTCTAATTTTAGGCTTAGAAGGTCAATCATTTGATTAACAAGCCTGAAGTCCAATCTGTTATGTCATATGTCCCTGGAAACTGACTTTTGTACTGGTTTTATTCAGGAATATGTAATGCCACTGATCCATGTTTACCAATTGCATATGGCAAATTTCTGTCAATAAACCATACATTTAACTTACGTTTTCTTATAAAGGGTGTGTGACAATCAATCACACACTGGAGGTTTTGTTCTAAACCGTTTATTTACGCTATTGCAATGAATCATATGGAGGGCAGCTTTGACATTCCAGAAGGGTTTGATGTGGCTCCTTCCCTGTTTTTGTCAAAAACTGCCAGTCTGGTGATTAGTTCATCACACACCTGCTCCAAACCCCAGTAGTCACACCCCCAACACGCTCTCTCAGACAGAGCTAAACCACACCCACTCCTTCACAAAGTGTAAATCTATTTAAAAGTTCAATTTTTTAATCATGATGTAAAAGTTTTTTTTTAAATTTGATTTTAGGCTTTAAGATTACAAAAACAGCTGTATTTAACATTCTTTACATTCAATTTTTACACATTTTATTATGGAATAAACAAAAGCTATGAGATCAATTCCAAAGTAAAATAATAACCACACAATCCGCTTTACAGTATACTATATATATACACTCACCTAAAGGATTATTAGGAACACCATACTAATACTGTGTTTCACCCCCTTTCGCCTTCAGAACTGCCTT
>JAOEHI010053607.1:0-10757 GCA_025447815.1 Percopsis transmontana | reverse complement strand
TGTGTGTGTGTGTGTGTGTGTGTGTTTGTGCGCGCGTGTGTGTCACTGTCTCCATGATTTGCGGCTGAGCACACACACACAGGCCACGTTGATGCGTATGAGCCTCCAGGCCACCAGGTTCTTAAACGTCGTCAGCGCCCGCACGAAGGTGTGTGAGTTGGTGCAGTAGGAGTTCCAGTGCCTGCCGTCGATGCCCAGACACGCTGAGGCGCCCGTTACGGGGCTGTGACACGTCGTCTCGAAAAAGTACTGTTTCTTGTTGACGTTGTTGATGTTGACATCCGGAAGCACCGTCACCTCGTTGCCTGAGATGTCCGTGGCCCTGGTCTTGTTGCCCACCCAGACACTAACGCTGTCGCACACCGAGTACATCCCCCGGTGTTGGGGCTGCCCCGCCCGCCTACGGGTCCTTCCGCTGGCATTGCGCCCCGCTGGCGCCGCGCTGGGGGGCTGGGCACTAAACAGAACCCTGGGTGAGCGATGGCGTCGCTTGGCGAAAAGTTTGGGGTCCACCGTGGGGCTGGGGGCTCTGCCCAGGTCCTGCTGGTTGGAGGTGCAGGAGTCCCCTCCGAAGATCTCCACCGCCTGGACACTGATAAAGAGGAGCAATACCAGCATGGACGACCTCATGGGCACGAAACCTGGTGATATAATCATTCATGTTGTTAACAAAACACAATTCAGATACACACATCTCTTCTTTACGAATTGATGTCTTTTGTTGAATAATTAAGCTGTGTAATGGCGTTACACTCATCAGACGTTACATCAGACTTGCGTTATAAAAATGTATTTTACTCTGTTATGTTCCGCTGAAATAAAAAAACTAACCAAGTGGATCCAAGTAGAAAAAAGTGGGGAGCTGTTGCAATAGTTATGTAGAAATGACATACCCTATGACCCTATGATATATATATATGTATATATATATATACATATATATATATATATATATATATTCCAGAATAATGAAGACATAAAGACATAAAGGCATTGTTGTGACAGTCTGGGCTCAATCTATCAGACCTTTTTCTTTTCATATCATGCTTTAACATGACTTAATTTATCACACTAAAGCTTTCTTAACTGACATGGAAACAAGACAACTCCAAACTGTGTAGGCCTACTGTGATTAAAAAAAACATGTTAAAACTTGCCCTACAAATATGTTATACACAGCTGTATGGCTCAATAAATGCTATGGTTAACTCTGTGAAGTATTTTATGTTCAGCGTGTGTATTTCCTCATACCCCTCTTTTATAAAAAGTTGTTTGTCTTTCTGACTCTAGTCTGACTGTCAGAGGGACATCTTAAAACGTCATTCATAAATGAATTCTCATGGAATTTGATGGAAAGTGGGGATTCAGGGGAAATAGGTTGGCAATCAAAATGTATTTTGTGTCTGATAATTGAGGAATGTTTTTACTGAAAAGAAAAGTCATCACATAAAATTGCAGTATTTTTGCGGTGACCGGTATCTTTAAAGATATTAAATTTTAATATTGTTTACTGTTCGACCTTGGCAGAAGGTATGCGCTCTACTTGTAAATGCATTCACTGGAATTTTACCTCTTCAGTGTTTCCACGTGAACTTTAGCCTGTTGGCGCTCTCCTAGAGAATGTGTTTAAAACACACTATTTTCCAGACTCTGCCAGACTCTGCCATCATCCCTGGCTGTGGCCCCCATTCACAACCGCTTCGCTCTCATCTGCTTCATCCTGTTGTGAGACAAGAAGAGAGAGTGCCTCAACCAGCTCGTAAACCAATCTTATAAACACTTTTTAGGGACCCATACCTGTTAATAGCGAGAAATGACACACACATACTGGACATTGTAAAACAGAGGTACACATGCTGTTACGGTTACCGTTAGCTAATGGAAACATTCATCAAATGTCCAGTCACACCAGAATATCCTCACTGTAAACGTTCTCCGCGTTCCTTGGGTGTATGGGCTATGACAGCTTTATGTTGTACTGTACTCCTCTGCTGTTCTCAGTTACTCTGTCACTTTTAACAACAGATATACGGCTAGCAATTTATATAGTTTAAAGTTGCTGTTTTTTTAAGGAGCTTGTTGAAACCAACTCGCACGCAGTGTATTAGGGATTTGTTAGTTCTCACACACACTCTGTGACCTTCCAAGTACAGAACACCCCCCACCCAAATCTAAGGCCACCCTGCCTTTAATGTGACTTGTAATGTGTGCCTTGCACTAAAATGCAGTGTTGTTCATCTAGCGGGAAGCGGGAAGTCAGGATACAGAAATTGAAAGTGCGTGCCACAAGGTGCTAGCCACTCAGAGTTTGCGTCTCGCGTAGACGGAATGGAGGTAATTAATCTTAATTCCCACAAGAGGAACCGAAATGAACTGCCTCCTTCTCTCTGTCTCTCTGTCTCTCTGTCTCTCTCTCTCTCTCTCTCTCTCTCTCTCTCTCTCTCTCTGTAAGCTGATAAGGGAAGGAAAAACCATAAATGCTCCATAAATGTGGAGAGCCATATAGTCTAGAGGGACAGCCGATAGGGGATGTTGTTCCATTGCAAGCCACATATATGTGCGTCAAAGCTCTGCCACAGGCAGAAAGGCTGAAGAGGGCAGCTCAAAACACCGCCACCAGTTGTTACACATTCCGAGACACTGAATGAAGGGTGTATTCTATTTGTAATGAAGAAAGTAAAGAAAGCATGGGATGAAAACATCACTACCTTCTGACATGTGCAATGTGCTTCTGAGAAAGTGACAGCTAACTCCAAATCTGCCCCAAAGGCACTGTTCTGGATGAATACAGTAACCTAATGCATGAGGCTGGGTGTGTGTGTGTGTCTGTGTAGAAGTCAGATTTGAACTGTATCCACCATGCAGGGAAAAAAACCCCGAAAAACAACAACCATGCGTCAAAATTTTTATTGACCTAACATCTATTCTCATTTGGGTTGGAATATAGCACTTAGCCACCAGAGGCCGAATGTATGTAACTGTGATTATATTACACCTAAGGGGCGTTATCTGATTGAAGTAATACAATCTTTATATATGTACATACATCAACGGCACACAGGTGATGCATTTCAGCCTCAAACAGCAGTGATTGGTTACACTACCATTAACCCATGTGCTGCGTGCTGTAGGCAATGGCAGACACAGCTCATAGAACTTCATTGTTCTTCAACAAGTTAACAAAACATTATGGTCATACTTTTTCCTGAAACAGCTTTAGAAAGTAACAGCAATATATTTTTCAAGACACAAAGTGAAGTCTGTGCATAACCTTCATTACATTGAAGTCTCTTTTCTAAAGATGTTTTTGGAAAAAGTATGGTCTTTCACTTTTATCATAAGGGGAATTTATTCTTACCAAACCAACATGGCTCTGTGGTGTGTTTAAATTGTTATTTAGAGAAAGATGGAGTTCTATAACTTTCAAGGTATTTAGGTTATATTGGCCTTATCCTTTAAATAGTTAGATCTGAACAAGAAAAAATGCCATGCAACATAACAACAAGCTCCATAAGATGTTATGTTAACTTTTCATGTTACTGTGTTGCCATATGCAATAAAATGGAAAAACATTCCTTCCCTTGTTATTGTGAAATACCTGAATCAGTCAGTAACGTGGTCTGTTAGTCCTGAAAAGATGGGCCACCCACAGCCGCTGACCTACAACTCATTAGCTCTAATGGAGTCAGTTTAATGAAGCACGTCTGGGTTGAGTGACAAGCTGCCTGGAGATGCACACAATCCACAGTCTGCAGGCCAGTAACAATCTACCCCCTCTAGAAAACGCCTGCTTCATTCTTATGGGAAAAGTCACACAGTCCTTCAGGCAACCTGATCCAGTCGGGTCGGCTCCCATTCAAAGACGGCTGCTCTGTGTGGGTGACTGTATCTAAGAGCCACCACTGGGCTTTGAATGACATGTTGCCCGCCGCATATCTGTGGGCATTCGTGCGAGACCGCTCTCTGGGATAAAGCGTATCTTTGTATGGTGGATTTAGGCCTTCAAACTCGGGTTCCTGGCATGACAACCGCACAATGCATGAGGGATTTGCATTATTATTAAATATGAATGCTATTGTCTTTCTCTGTTATGGTGGTCATGGATAAAAAAATTATTTTTGGTAGTGGCAATGGAATGCATCTCAACCCCTTAGATGTGCACATCTCTTGTGCTTTAAACTACTTCTTGGCGTTTACTTTCCACTATACACAAATATATGTTTTATCTTATTTTCCTCTACCGAAGATAAGTTAACAAGACAAATTGAGCAAAAAAAGCTGACTAGAATTCAGTTGATGTACGTAAAGAGTAATGGGGCAAAATTAAATTGAACTAATAGCCTAGTTATTAATATGTGTTTATTCATCATGAGGAGTGCTACAAAGCAGTGTCCTGTGGCTCTAGAATTTAACTTGTGATGTCACTAGAGCTAACTTGTTTCACATACTTTGTAGTACTCCTCATGATGAATAAACACATCTTGAAGTGTAAGATTGGCAAAATACCCCTTAAAGGCATTACAAGAACAGACAGAAGCTAACACAACACAAAATCTAATCTACCTTCTCACAGTTATAAGCATTCCAAAGGAACATGAGATAAAATGGTAGGCACGGTTAATGTTACCCGGCAATATATTTAGATTAAATTGTACCGTTTGCCTTACATTGTGCCACTAATATTTAGTTAAAAATAGCTCACATGAACTGTTTGTGGTGTTAATAGAAACTGTACTCGAATCTACTCGAGGTCCAGCATAAAAAGGTGACTGGCAGTTCATTTTAAAATTATCTTTCATTGATACGAAAGCCAAAAATTAAGGAAATTAAGCAAAGCCTTCTCACAGAACGCATCCCAGTATCAAGCCTCCTGCAGTTTATTTGTGCTGTTTGACGAAGAACAGACAGGCACTGTGATACATGAAAAAGAATTTGCACACAATGTCATTGTTTATATGAATGCTCACTCGTAAACGCATAAAACCTCATGAAAGAAGCAAATAGCACATGGCATGAACAACAGTGAGTGGTTATGACCACTGAATAAGTGTTATTTAGGCAACACCTACACTAAGTGGGTGGCACATGATCAATTCAAAACCAAACAGCAGATGAGTCCCATGTGGGCCAATGGGACACTCACGTTTACTTTGTTTACTCTGCCTATCCCCTCTGGTGGATCAACCACTGTTGAAAGGTCATGGGTTTGACCCCCCCCCCCCCATGCCCGACCTTCCTGTAATCATCCTTGAGCATGATGCCTATCCCCTCCCTGCGACGTAATACTTAAAGGTGCTCTACAATATTTTAAAGATTAATATATCAGCAAACAACTATTTTCTATGTAAAGACAGAGAATGTTGTCACACTCTGTCTCTGTGTGTTGTATTCCGAGCTTCTCTGTTCTTTGTTTTCATCGTCGGTCCGGCTGCGCGTGCATGTTAGTGCATGTGTATGTTTGGCCGAAAAAGCATTTGTTTTGGTTTGGTCTAGTGCGACATCTTGTGGCAGACAAGATCATATTTATATACTTGATTTGTACGTAATACGTAATTGCTTCAGATAAAAAAAATGTAAAGGGGTACTTGGTTTGGAAAATAATTCAAAGGGGGTACAGAAGCCAAAAATGTTCGAGAACCAGTGCGATAGACCATAACAGAAGAAATGAAAAAGACTCCCTCTATAACAGGGATAGGCTATACAATAGACTGCAGCTCTGGTTTGAGGTGTGTTTGATGGTAATTGTCAGTCCTAATCCATACTTGAATTGATTTATATTTGGTTTGATTACTGTATAAGCAGGGATTTTCTGCTTGTTGACTTTTCCACTTAGGAAGGTTACCTTTTGAAATGCTTACGTACATGTTTACATCTAAATCAAACAGTTGTGGTTTGCAAAAGTTCAACATGTCAGGGTGGCCTAAAACCGTTATATAAAAAAAAGTGGTTCACTTTTGTTTAGATTTTACCTTCACACATGCTATTGTTGCTATTATTGGTATTGTTGTTATTTTCTTCAGTCCAAAGAAACAATTTACTGCTACGGTTGTTATCACCAAGGGTATAACACAAGCAGACCCATAATGTTTAGAACCTAGTTTTGAGAATACCATGGATACGATGAGAAACAACTACTTGCCCTAACAAAAACCACAACGATTATCAAGCTTTACATGATTGAGAATATACAGATTGAGTTCATTTGAGAGTATACACCTTTGTACACTTGCCCCAGCTTGTAGAGGAATTGTAGAGGAATTGAAATATCCTCATTTTGTCTTTGGGCGACTATTCAAAGGGAGAAGGATAATAGCAGGCAATTGCAGCCTGTAATTTCCCATTATCCTGACAGCTGTGCTGTTGCATCTAGTTGAGACAATTTTCTGTATGTTATCAGATAGCTATGTTGAAAGCCATTTCAAGTATTATCGCTGGTTAAGAAAGAGCCCTGTTGGCAGTCAGTTTTGATTCAAGGCAGATGTGTGAGTGTGTGCTTGGTGTTGAGACCTTCAGACCAGATCAGGTCCAAAATGAGGCCAAATCAAGTCAAGCCAGGTCAGTGTGGAATAATTTATCAGCGGCAGAGAGATCCAGAATCTCACAGACAGGATTTTCACGTTTGTAGAAAGTATCGCCAGTGTGTTTTTTTAATGCCAGATGTTCTATATGACTATCACTGTCAAAAGTGATAGCAACATCTAGATAGCTCAGACATTTTATTGTTGTATTGTAATTTTAAGTTGAATGTTCTCTTTGATAAAATCAAAAGACACTGTATTAAGGTTTTATAGGGTTCATTAAATATACACTTTCTTCATACGTGAGTCAGTGACCGTGTCCATGTAGCTTTGTGATTTCTTGCAGACATATAATTTCCTCTACAGTAACATAAAATTCCATTTTCTTGTCCCCATATGAGGCCATGAAAGAATGCATGACAAAGACACTTTCATTGCTCACTGATGTGTGCGTTTGGTCTCAGGGCTGTGAGGTAATGCAGGTGACCTCGGTCTTGTACACATTGTCAATACACATGTCTAACTTACTGGAGAAGTACGTCATCTTGTCTTTTACTGTCCATTGGTACATACCCAACAATGTAGTGGACGTTTAGTTTATGTTTAAGTTTTACAAAGCTGATCAAACCTTGGCAGGCATGTTTCTGTATATACAGTAGAACTGTAAACTCACATCACGTAAAGCTGTCGTCTAACTTTGGTCAAATTGCAGTTATTGTTATAATAACCCTATTGGATTGATGTAACATAAATATTAGTTGTTTCATTACTGTGTCTAATTCAATAATTGGAGGAGACATCAGTAGGAAATACCAGATCAGATGTTACTTCTAACACGTGGAAAGCATACAGCAGCCTTGATTTGTTCAATCTTTTGGAAAAATATTTTGGTTGTTATAAGGTGAATAGGTCATATCCACTTATTAGCAATGCATTTACCACACCATTTATTACTACACTTTCAGGAAGTAGATTTACATCATTTTTACAGTGCTGTGCATCTATAAAATAATAATAAGTGATGAGATGGGGAAAAACATACCATATAGCAATGTATATATATTTATATTGTAAGCTTTTCTTTTGGCCTGTTTAAACAGGTGTACCTTGCATAAGCATGCAAAGTATGCCTCGTCTGTGGATTTCAAGTTTATTGCAATTTACTAAAATGGGTTTAAAGAAGCTCGGTAAAGAGAAGAAGAATGCGTCGTTCGAGAAGAAGATGAAGAAGAAAGAGAAGAAGAAGAAAAAGACTAACACAAAAAGAACTTTGTACAATTATTAGTTACCGCTAAGTCACATATTCTCAATCCTAACTGATAACACATAAGTGATATATTTCCATCTAAAAAAGTGCATACAGACTAATATTTACTACATAACATTGTTTTAAGCCAATTGCGTGCACGTTTTTGTAATTCATGCGGGCATTATAGTAAATCACGCATGTGCGTTTAAAAAACAAAGTTCTTCATGTCACCTCTGGGGCTCAATAATTAAATATTTAGTCTGGGGTTAAAAGCATATAGCAATATCAAGCAATCATTTAATTGTCAAAAGCTAGTTACCTGAACAACTTTGTGACTGTAACAAAGCGCGTTTACGTTACAGCTAATGAGTTCTGTTCACACACAATGTGTGGCCTTATACTTTTACTGCCGCTCTGAGCTAAACCGGTAGTCATAGTTGCAGGGCCACAAGAAGCAATGGAGAGCACAGGCCTGTTTGGAACCATATCACCAATATACTATAAACTGGTGTCAAGATCAAGTGTTAACTAAGTGTTAAGTGGTCACTTCCGATGAATATAGTAGTGTACTAGGAGTCTTTATGATCTCCGATGGGCAATTCCTTGGACCCGACACTATCAGAAGTGCAAATAGAAGGCTTTCATGAATGGGCAGTAAATGCTGATCCTTTATTGTATTACTATGGGAAAAGTTCCAAACTATAGCTTTAACTTCTACTTCACATATTTTATATATAATTTTTGTAGCCTAGGAAATTCAAATGAAGAAAGGCAATATTCCGTGAGTGCACTGTAGCCTGCAAGTCCCTGTGTATATCTAGAGTAAAGCCTGTGTGTATGCCCGTGCCTGCCTGAAACTCAAACCAAACCATTCACCTGTGGAGCACATTGGTTGGCATGGAGGTCAAGCAGCTAGCCTCCACAGCTGTGCATAGGATCAGACAGAAGGGATACAAATGTTAAATCTGGAAACTGATGTTAAATCATCATATCAGAAGAAAAACAACATAACTTCATAAGAAAAAGCTGGAATGCCATCGCTACATTCGGTCCAATTCTAGCTTTGGCAGATCTGGCAGGCAGCACTACAGCAGACAGTCTGCCCTGATCATGTTCGTTCTTGGCATACATAATATACTGTATGTATAGGGGAAAACAAAGCAAAATAAACTGACTAGGTACATTACAGCAGTATATGTTTTTCTTTTGTATTAGGTTATTAATAGTGAGGATGATCAGACGTATCATCAGCACTATTAATAACAAAAAAAAACTGCTACAATACATTAGTACATTTTGAGCAATCAAGAAAATATATTTCGCTTATTTTATTGGATCACAGAGAATATCTCATCTCGACATAAGACCTTTCTTTTGGAAGAATGTGTTACACATAAAGGAAAATGCCTTGAGAACATTTGCTGGGTTTGTTCGGTAACCTGATAAGCCTCAGGCCAGGCTTCAGTCTCTGATGGGAGAAGACAATCATTTCCTAGTGATGTCTGATCTTCCACCTACGTTGACAACACTAAAGCCCTGCTGGCTTCCTAATACAATTACTTAGACTTTTCTGTTGAAAACCGATGGTAAAATTGACCAAATAATGTGTTGTTCAAGTTACCTTATTGCCCAATTCTGATAATGTAAGATTAAACTTTTTAAAAGTTCTTAAGATACACTGTAAAATGATTTGTTGGTCATACTAAATGTACAGTATTTAGTTACAGAAAGAGTTACATAACATAACTGCTATCTTAAGCCAAAATTAGAAGTAGTATATATTCAGCTATGTGTTGTTGAATATATTACTTTTTATTACAAAACAAAGGTAACATTTAATAAGTTGTATTAATGTTATATTAATTTTGACAGTGTAGTGAGGATTTAGTACATTTAACATAGAAATTAACTCTTAAACTCTTACACAATTCATACATGTGGAATTCTCTACAGGAAAACATGCAAAACATGGCAAATGATATTTGCAATTTAACATAAACACTCTATATGGCTATTGAGCCATATTTGTGAGTGCTTATGCAGAAAAAGGGAAGATAAAATTCAGACTCCCACCTCTGCAACTGTTTTCTCTTCTCTCAACACAAGCTAGTTCCCTCAGGAAAATAAAATATATTCCAATTTGTGTCCAATTCCACAAGATGCCAGAGAGAGCAAAGTAGGACCAAGCTCCTTGAAAGTTATCCACCACAGTTTTTGGGAAATTGATTGTTCTGAAACTTTGTGTGTGTGTGTGTGTGAGAGAGAGTCTCATAAGCTGTTGCTCCATTCAGCTGGATACTGCTACAGGTCCTAGTGCCTGCCTCTAACAGACTCTAATCGGCTACTGTATAATTCACCTGCTTATTGTAAAGTATTAGAAATGTATGTTGTGTGCGCTATGTTACGATAATTTAAGGCTCACATCCTTTTGAATTAAGAAATGCGTTTACAGCATTCTGATGGAAAGCATAAAAATCAGCACTATGGCAAATATAACATCTTTATGATTTTGTGTTGTTGTTGTGTTTGTATTTTATTTAAGGATATATTGTTACTTGAGTCAATTAACGTTTTAGTGCCATCAATCTGGATGGGTCATGTGATAAGGTAAAAATCGCCTTCATTCTTCCTATAAACCATCCTTTAGGCTGTTATGGCAGTTGCAAAACTGAAATTGGCATGAAGCAAAAAGAAAATGAATAAATTAATTTATTCATTCATTTATTCATTTTCCTCTTAAATCCAGGTGTTTGGATTTTATCTAAACACCAGACAGGAGCCTAAGGCTGGAAATGGCCCTTCTTAATGGTCGACAGCCATACGGTCAGAAGATAGAGTTACCGGGTGCTTTGGTGTGATACACACTGCGGGTGTGTGACTGAATGGTGCTAATGTATCAAGAACCGATTTAGGTGTGAGCGAACATAAACTAATCCAGGTGGAAGAAATTATAGCATTTGTGTGTGTGTATGTGTGTGTGTGTGTGTGTG
>JAOEHI010053606.1:0-15009 GCA_025447815.1 Percopsis transmontana | reverse complement strand
AGAGAGAGAGAGAGAGAGAGAGAGAGAGAGAGAGAGAGAGAGAGAGAGAGAGAGAGTTAGCATTTGTGTCTCCCGCATAGCTGTTGGCTCAGATTTCAAATTCGGACAGAAATTTTGAAAAGGGATACCTGGATCAGCCGCAGTCCTGTGTTAACGTCAGTGATGTATGCTCTGTTAACATGTGTCGTTTGCCAATATTTTGAATATAATTCAAAAAAGTCTGCTTGTAACTAATCGATTAATGTAAAGACAGCCAATGCATTCTTTGTTTTGCAGGGTAAGGTCTGATAACGGATGTCCTGAAGTTACATCACCAAGACGTTACAGAATGAAAAGTCCCTGTGCTCGCCATGACTCTGAGATCGACGCTGTATCCTAATACGGGATTTAAACTAAACGCCGACACGATAGACTTTGAGAAAAAACACATTGGTACCGCTACTGTGAGCCCAGTAAGCCTTAAGAGGGAGTGCTGTGATTTTGTCCTAGATGTTCAAGACGTGCAGGGGGGCGAGATCCCCAGCAGATCAAAGGACCTAGAACAGAACTACACAGCAAGCAAAGTTGCCCGTGCTGCCTTAGTTGCAGAAGTAGTTCAAGGGGGCAATAACACAGTGGGGATACTGTCCCCTGTGAGACAAATGGGGGGTGAGGGAACCCCAGTGAAAGGTAAACCCCTCCCCATTGACAATATGGATAACCCTCACATGGTTTTAAACAATAACCCTAAGGATGCGGGTGCTGATGAGAGCGCAAAGGGGGCTGGCCCTGGAGTCCTTGGCACCGCATCCATTGAGCTCAGCTCGGAGGGAAAGTGGAGAAACATCAGGAAGACCCCGGCCAATCCCCACACTCAAGCCAACTGCCTCCGGCAGATTCTCCTGCTCCAACTGGACCTCATTGAGCAGCAGCAACAACAGTTACAGTCCAAGGACAAGGAGATAGATGAACTCAAAGCAGATAAAGAGACGGTATGTAAAATAACTTGACCTGTTTTGGGGGTATAATACACAATGTATTGGCTAGTTATTAGTAATAAATAGTTATAACAATGGTTGTGTTTCTTATTTTTTATTTAGATTTATTTATATTTTGTACGTATGGCTTTTTTTCAGTTGCTTGCGCGTATTGAGCGCATGGAGAGGCGCCTGCAGCTGACCAGGAAAGACCCGCGAGACAAGCGCCTATTCCAACCCCTGGAGCCATGGACACCCGACAAAGAGGACATGTGGGACTTGGACGTAGAGGACAATCCGCAGCCCAATGCGGCCACGTCGCCCCCATTCTGTCGTGGTGGCAAAGGCCAAAAGAGGTAGCAGAACAATTAAGTAACATTTACGTAGAACAGAACTTAGATGTATAGTATGTTGTTGAAACTCAATCACTAATTGTAGAACACAATAAAAGAAAAACATGGTTTATTTATTACAGTGATGACAAGGAATATGTCTCTTTTTTGTGTAAATGTCAATGACATTACAATTACATAATTTGTATCTAAAGCAATTACAAATATTAGAAAGCAGGTGGAGGTGAGGCATCTTGAATTTGATGCTCACCCAAACCAATAATCTATCCTTTACCAGACTCTCAACTCTGGGGGGACTCGAACCCACACCCATGGAATCAATGCATTGCGCCACAGAGTCCACGTTATTTTCTCACATACACATTGTACACACAATCGAATCCAGGGCAAAATCTAAACAAAAGCTGTCCTATTAACCATCAAATGGTTTACTTCATAGAAAACATTCCTTCGGGGACCCTAAAGGCCAGAAATCGCGGGGCAAGAGTTCCAAGCTTAGCCCCCTGAAGCCTGACGCTCCACCTGGCTCTCCATATCAGAGGGAGCTGCGCAGCAAGGAGACCCCAGAGAAGATGGGGCCTGGGAGGTCAGGTGCAGAAAAAGACATTTTACTCCCATGCAAAGAGGAGCCCGAGTTCTGTTCTCAGATGGAGGAGCTGCCCTTCATGTCCACCACGGAGATGTACCTCTGTTGCTGGCACCAGCCTCCCCTGTCCCCTCTCCGTGAGACCTCCCCCAAAATAGAGGAAGATGTAGCTAGTGAGTGTACTGCTCGCACGTCCTGCTTCTATGTAATGTGTTGAGTGTAATTATACTAATTTCTTAAAGGGACGCCCCTCGATTGTGTTATAGCACCCCCAGGACCCCGAATAATTGCCTCAGCTTGTTTGGAAATACAACTGTGGGAAAACAAGCTAGGGCAAATATTTAGGCTTCCGGGGTGCTGCAATGCGATCGTGGAGTGTCCTTTTAACTTTCAATGGCTTTTTCAAAAACTTTTCAAATTTTTATTTTCTTAGTCCCATCCTGGAGGGAAAACTGTATAGAGCCTTTAGATGTGGACTCATCTAGTATTCCAGAGGTGAGGCACGTCATTCAACATTTAACCCTCAGCGTCACTGACGCGTATCCTATAATAAGCCAGCATTCACATACTATAACACATTTATACATGATGTGCTTTGTCTTTTCCTGAAGGCTCTGGATGACAGTGTGTATCTGAAACGCCATTTAAAGCTAGAGTTGGATGAGAAGAGGAGGAAAAGGTGGGCAGTACTGCCATTTTAATTTCATTAGAGCTTTGGAACATACACATGAATGTGTATACATTCATGTGTTACACTATTAGCCTGATAAATAGCATTGGAAATTTTTCATTTTAAGAGGAACCGAACATAAAGATTACATCTAGAGGTTGAACACGTTATTGCAATTCTTGTATCTGATGCTGATCTCAAAGTGCCTTCGTTAAACTGTTTTCTGTCTTTGCAGATGGGATATTCAGCGAATCCGAGAGCAGCGCATGTTCCAGCGTCTGCAACAGCGAATGAACAAGAAGAAGGTTGTCCAGGAGGTTGAACCAGAGCTTTCCTCCTTCTATCCTGAGACAGAGGATGGTACATAGAATTTGTTTAATATTAAGATAGTTCTGTGGAAATTTCTTATTAATAAATTATATCTATGTCCAACTTTTAAACTTTATTTTTCTTTTTACCTCCAGTTGAATCCATAGTCATCACCTCCTTTCTGCCTGTGGTGGCGTTTGGTCGACCACTACCCAAACTCACACAACAGTAAGTTTAGAAAGAGATTCAGTGGTGTATTAAAGACGCATTAAAGACTCAGGCAGTTGGGGAAAAAAAAAATCCATCCTCAATTCATCAAATTTGCAAACTAAAATGTGTCCACTGAATCTCCAGGAACTTTGAGTTGCCCTGGCTGGATGACCGAAGCAGGTGCCGCATTGAAGTGCCCAAAAAACACACGCCACACCGGACCTGTCGGAAGTGAACTTCATGTGGTGGTAACAAAGGAGAGAAGCTCACCCCACACCCAGAAGAAACCAAACGCTTCCTTGTTTTCTCTAGATGAAAAAGACTGTCAAGGATTGTAGGGTATTGCAATTCTTCTCACTGGGGAGGAGGAAGTGAATATCAAGTCTCAAACTACCACCACAGGCCAGCGGCTCTTCAGCGAACATGTTGGTTAAAGGTGTGGATTTGAAAAGGGCAACACCATTGGTAACCCTGGTATTTTTTGCCCCATATACTGTATACCTCTAAAAAGCAAAATAATGCAGCATTGCCCTAACATTATAGATGTTGACAGCTTAGGAAGATAAAATGCACCCAACGAAAATTAATCAGTTATATGCATGTCCTGTTAAGCATTTGAAATTTTGTAGAATCTGTGCCATCCTAAATTGATTTTATAACATGAATGTGAGTAATTGTATTGCCCCCCCCCCTCATTTTTTTTTTTTACACCTTTGATACATAGTCATCCAAATTCAATTAAGGGTATTTATAGTTTTAAAAGGATCTGTTGCCCTTTAGAATAAATATTGGAGCTTAAAATGTACAGTAATGAGCAACCTTGCTACGACTAGTCCTGTGCTCTGGATGTACATTAATAACATCCTCCTCCTTTCTGCCTATATGAAAAACACCTAAATCTGATTGTCGTGCTGTTTGTATTTACTGTATTATTTGTTGTGCGCACACAACCTGAAGCAGTTTTTATCAATGTGCACTGTAGTGTGGATATCAAGTGCTTTGTTCCACACTCTGCATGCGGTCATATCAGAAATTGCAAACCTTCAGCCACTGTAAGGAAATGCAAGGCAAAAGTAACCTATTAAAGTGAGAGGAGATATTGTCCTTTTTATTGTCCTTTTCTTCATGAAAACTTATTAGATCTCAAAACCAGGAGGGGGTAAATATGACGGTGTGTTCTTCTGGTCCCTGTTTTGATTACTGTTTTGATCAAAATTTCCTCTGTGCGAAATGCATGGGCTTCCTTGAGCTGACAAACCTATTTCAAAGTGATAGCATGGCATTCTGTTGGATAAAGCATCTGCTCATCAAAACTCAGAGGATTTTTGTGTTTTTGAATGCATGACTTTTGGGCACTTGTTTAATGGCCATTGCTAAAAGTTTTGTCCTATATTTTTGTTCCAGTCCAGTAGGCTTAATTGTTTGGTTTTGTGTGTACATGCATTGGTTTCCAATGACGCAACTATTCAACATTCAAGAGGACCAGTTTAGGACATAAAAATCGTATTATCTGTAGTTATACTCTAGCTGTGCCCACCAGTATGCTCTTTATTAACAAGCTGCTAGTTATCTTACATTTTGAGTTACTCTGTTACAATGTACAATCACACAGTTTAGCTTGAGGCAGTGTTTTGCTGATTAACTGCTTTTTCTTAACATGAGACAATGGCATATTGCCCCTTTAATATGACATGTGTAGGCTGAATTTGGAAATCCAAAATGATCATATGTATATAGCTTTCAGAAACAAATGCTGTACATAGAACATGGCTGTTATTTTTTTATTATTTAATGTTCAAGTGTTGAATACATCCAATATTGTCCTATTATGATTGTATGTTGACAAAATATTGAGTTTTGAAGATTCAGAGGTTTGTTTTTGGAATAAAACAATTAACATGGCTATGAACATCTATACTTGTTTGTACATGATGTAAAATTGATCTTAATACATATATATAGGTCTGAGTAGTGATGAATAATCACTAGTTGGTTCTTTCATGGGTACAGTCTGAACAAGGGGCCAGTTGAAGAACTGCAGTGAATTAACTAGTTCCATATCATCGACATGACTCAGAACTATACATTTCTAAAATCTAAATCTAAAATCAGTCTAGTGAAATCTGGAAAAAAAAGATTTATTGAATGAAGAAAATGAAAACTGGACACACTTTCAGAAAGATATTAACAACCCATCAGGAACTTTTTGATCTCAAAAAATGTCACTGATAAGGATGATTACATACCAGGCACCATGTGGTGAGTGTCCCACATACAATTGTCACTGGAGAAAAAAAAACAATTAAGGATACATTTCAACCTTTTTTTCTTCTAAAATTTCCACTCCACTTCATTAAGTTATACTCCAAAGTGGGTTAAATAATCTGCACTTACAGTGACAGACCCACAAATAAGTCAAAAATATTACAAATAAGATTATAAAATTAGTCTTAATGTGTTTTACCCAAAAAGCAGATACCCAAATACACAGAAACTTAACTTGATATTTAAATATGCACTATGTTAAGTTCTTTCATTTTTACCTTTGGGCTCATTAAAGTATTTTATTATTAGTGTTAATTTAAATAATGAAAATATCACACTGCAAAGAGCTAGTATATACACATAATGTGTAACAAATTTTCTCTTACTGAAAAAAAAACGTTTAATTTGGCAGAGTCTTAAAGGTGCACTAGTCGATTTTTGTCCGGACTTAACCTTGTGGTGAAATCAATTAAGAATATATGTTTGTTTTTTTTGTTTGAAACTCAGAATAAATACCTCTCCCACAACTGTGTGCAGAGTGGCTGGTAATACTCTCTATTCCTCCCACTACAACATTTTAGCCTTGCAATTGTTGTGTTTCCAATTATAAAGAGTGAGTTGGGGCAGAATTTGGGGTTCTAGTGAGCAATCGAGGAGTGTACCTTTAACAGACAAAGATTTGCTCAACTTATGTATGACAAGGACTCTTGGAGGTTTGTTGAAAAAGCACAATGTGCACACACAAAATAAAAATATTCAAACGAAAAGCCATACACCGCTATAACATACACCATTTACTGAAACTACCATTGTTCTTTAACCCATCCCTTCAAAAGACATGGTGACACAAAATAGACTTGTATCGGTATGTACACCTCAGCCAAAATGCACTCGTCTGTCAGTTAATAAATGTTTAATCTCTCCGAAGATTATTGAGTCTCTCCTCCAGGTCAGCGTCTGCATCTGCCAGGGCGGTTTGAGGCTCCACCTTCTTTCCACCTGCCACGGAAAGGCTTCCGCCAGTGGATGGCAAATCTAAAAAGGAACACCATAGAAATGACATGAATAGACCATAATTTAATATTGTGTATATATCTATCACTGTATTTAATATAGGACACAGAAATAGAAAATTAATATAACTAACTATACACAGAGCTTCTGTGTTCTTTATTACTCTTTCTAAACACAATGGTACATTTTCCTTACTTGACAATTCATCTGATAGGTTAAGACCCAGCTCATCCAACACTTGGGAAACAATGGCATCACTAAAGATGAAACAAAGACATAGTTACGTAATTATCCCAGACAATGAATGGCTTATGTTTAAAAAAAATAAAATAAATAATAAAAAAAAAACAACGTGCGGCTTGTCCGAATCCCCTACCTCTCTTCTTCGTCATCCTCATCACCCATGGCATCATCTATTGCGTCGTTCATCATCTCCTCCTTCATGTCCATGATTTCACTCTGCCGTTCGAACTCCATCATGATCTTCTGAATCTGGGGCATCTTTAGCTGTGTAAATGACAAACACACAACTATTAGTAACATGCGTTAGTGCATAGGATTCTCCGTTAATCCTACGTTTATTTCCATGTTGTGAAAGTGAAATGATGTAGCTAACCTGTCGGTTCATGGTGGCCATAGCTTTGGTAACTCCTTTCATGGCCTGTGCCATGCTGTTGTTAGACTTCAGTGTCTGAATTTTAAGACTGACTGCCTGGATATTTGCCCTCATCATTATGAACTTCTTAACATAGCGCCTTGTGCGAACCAGGTCCTTTGCCATGATCTTGACAGCATCCTGCAAAGTTTAAAGAATAAATGTGTGAGCCACGTTATGAACTGCAATTGTCTTCACACAGACTGCTTTTATTTCCTTGACGCCCTCACCATTTGTCCCTGTTTAGCCATTTTCTTTATGTCTGCAATGATTTTCTTCTCCTGCTGCTCCAGTCTTTGTCGCTCTCTGTCCAGATCTCTCATGGCTCGGTTGAGGGCCCTCTGATTCTGTCTTAGCATTTCCTCTGGCGTCTTCCTCTTCCCAAAAAGGAAATCCATCTTCAAAACCTGGCAGAAATATCAGGATGTCACGTACAGTCAATTCAGTCGTTCTGTCCAAGGAACTTGAATAATGTGATTACAATATTAACAAAGAAAGACTCTCTACCTGAAAGTGAGTTAGTATAGGTAGGCTTTCAAAAACAGGAGCTATTGTCCAAAAACATCAAACCAAGGCACCCTTGTGACAGGATTGTGAAAATAGGGGGCTATTGTTATTTTAGCTTTTCTGTTCAGTGCTAACCCAATTGAAGTGATCGAAATAACTAAAAAAGGACTCCGGTCGTGGGGGGAAGGGAGTATTTTCGGCAATAGCAATGACACGGTACTTTCAGGTGACTCACATTCTACCATTATGTCATTACAGAGTTAACTGTATTATCTCGACTGTACAAATTACGCTTCTTATGTGTTTCACGGGGCAGCTTTTTTAAATATTATAGGTATCAGCACCTTTACGGGTGCCTCCTTTTGTAAAAATGTTTCTCTTTTTTTTTTATCTGAACCTCTATCAACATTTCCTTCGGCTAGAGCTTGCTGCCTCAAGTTGCAAACCGCAAATGACAGTCAACGTTTTAGTCTTACCTTGTAGGAAGTCTGGCGTGAGAGGATGGCAATTCAGAATGTGTGTGGAGATGAATGTCTTTTATATTACTTCAGCTCGATAAATTCCAGCGATTATTTGTTTTCTTTCACAAACTTCCGCATTAAGACTTCCGGGAAGTGACATCACGTATACGGTAGTTGGTGATGAAAAGCAAACGGCATGTGGCGTGTTGTCTATGCTCAGTCAAGTTGTAGAGGACACTACAGACTCAACTGGACATTTTAAACAAGGTTTTGCTTTACCCTAAAATCAATATGGGGACATGGAATATTGCTTATCAGAATAAGTTGCTATTTATTTGCTCTAGAACATACAGTCTATGCTCCAGAAGAATGCTAAATCCTATTTTAAACAGCAGAATATATTGTCAACTGGTATTTTACCATGCCACAAATTGTTTTTTGTCCACAAAAGACTGGAACGTAAAAACTGTGGTGAAAAGACGTCACAGTGTTTTAAGTAACTGTGGGGTTCACATGCCTGTTCTATCCAACAGAAGAAATTATTGCGATGCTTCTGCTTCACGTAAAGCCTGGGCGAAAAAGATCCCAGTGTTGCAGCAGAAAAAAACACAAGGAGACCGCAGAGTATCATCTGAGCTCCGCAAACTCAGTCTTGAGGACTTCACAGCAGACAGGGAAAAGCCAATAAGAGAAAACGCAGGAAAACAAGACCAAGAGGAGAAGAGCTATGACATTGTATTTGGCATCTCTCCCTGTCTTTTTGCGATTACTCTGGCAAGACGAAAGGCCTATAAACTGTTCGTGAAGGAGGGTGAATCTGCTCAAAGAGCCTCTGTGTTAAAGATCTGTGAGGAGGCCCACAGGCGAGGAGTGCTGATCCATTGGGTTGGTAAGAAGGAGCTAGACAGGATGTCGTCTGGGCGTGTACACCAAGGAGTATGTCTCCAAGCCAGTTGTATTACATATGTTACTGAGCAGTGTGCCTACACCCCCCTCCGGACAAGTGGTAAAATCCCCCTCTGGCTTGTGCTAGATGGCATTCAGGACCCAATGAATCTGGGTGCCATCCTGCGTTCTGCTTACTACCTTGGCGTGGACAGAGTTCTCAGCAGTCTCAGCAATAGTTGTCCGTTGACACCAGTGGTTAGCAAGGCCAGCTCAGGTGTCATGGAAATCATTAGCGTATATGGCTATGAAAGCCTTGAAGAGTTGCTAAAGCTGAAGTTGTCACATGGCTGGCACGTGGTTGGCACAGTGGGAGCCAAAGCAAACTCTCAGGTTACCGTTACTCAATGTTCAGATTTCAATATGACCAAACCCACGTTGTTATTGATGGGCAGTGAGGGGGAAGGCTTGTCTCCACACTTGCTCTCATATTGTGAGACCCTTCTTACAATCCCAGCTGGCAGAGATTTGCTTCCCGGCATCGAGTCTCTAAACGTCTCTGTGGCTACTGGGATTCTGCTGCACTCACTTCTCTCATCCAAGGGCGCTGGACATTGACGACAAACATTAAATGTAGCCCACACAGAAGGATGGAAAGACAATGAATATGCTTTCAGTTCTGTGTTAACTGTTGAATATGTTTTACACATACACATTTTACAGAGTTGTAAACAAGTACACAACTAATCAGTGTTGGTTGCGTGTGGCATGTTTAACATTTTTTGTGATAGGACATATCTGTGTAATTGGATGTCCATGAAATATGTATGATTGTATAGTGTTGCTAGATATCTATTGTATTATGTTTTTAAAATGGACATAGGAGCATTCAATATAAACGTTTTAATTGGATTGAATAAAAAATAGGCTTGTACAACTGTGACTGAGAATAAAAAATTCAACCTATTTGTTCATATTTCAGATAGCACATGTTTGAGGTGTTAAAGGTTAATGTGTTACAAATTAGGCTAATACCTATTTAGAAACTAGAAATGTGATCTTATCAGAATATTTTCCAAAGTCTAAGATAGACCAAATGCCAGAAAAGAATGTTTCTGTGACAGTGGGAAATTCTAAAATCTGTAATGTGTACTGGGTCATTCCAAAGAATTCCCAGTTCCAAAATTATATAGAAGGTTTAATGAAAAAATGTAGGCCTAATGTAATTTAGCATAGGTTAAAAATATGGTTAAAATTGTACATGAAAATCAGTAATGTAGACAAAAAATAAGCTATCATTAACTTCAAGTAATTGGAAATTTAGCTCAATGTGGCATAAAAATCAAACATTTTCACTAGACATTTCCTCCCAGTTAAGTCTTATGCTTCCTTATTCATAACATTTTCATTTTAATATCGGCCCTTTACAGGGTGTTATTGCGTCGTTCAGAAATTTGATATGAAGCCTTTCGAATTTCACGTTTATTTAGGAGCAATTCTAAAATACTCAATTAAAAATCTTGACCTAAACTAAAGGGTGCTAAGATAAAAAATAAAAATAACACTAGGTGGCGGCGTGCGCTAGTAATGCTTTCCTTTACCAACTATAGTGAGTGAGGAAGAAGAAGAGTCACGCACACAATGCACTGTACGGCTGACAAGGGTTGTGTCTCCCAAATTTCCACGATACATTTCCAATTTATTTAAAACTTATCAGATAGGCAGCACTAGAGACTTGAATTTCCTTTTGTATATACTTTCGGACTGAATTTGAAAGGAATTTTGTTCAACGGCAACATTGGCGACTACTCTCAACTTCTCCTAAACATTGGATTACACAGTCAAGGCTGCATGTAGGAGTTGCCCAGCCCAATGTGGGCTTGGCCGACACCCTCGTCTATGGAACTCGAGACCGAGGCTTTGATTTTTGGGCCTTGAATATTTTCTTTATCGTGGAGGTGGAAGGAAAGGAAATTTGTGGGTGAAGACGCGACACGTCGATATTTTATGGACGACTGGTTGCAAAACTCTTATTTTTCTACGACATTTAAAACAGTATATTGTTTGTGATATGCCTACATAACATCAGAATTGGCTGGCTAGCTAGAGTGCTAACATTACGTCTTTCTTTTGATGTGATGCGAATTCAACCTTTCGTATCGGCCCGTCAATATTTTGGGAGGAGAAAATGTCCACTCAGCTGCACAACAGCAGCTAGCTATATTGCTATTCGCGTTGACGGTATTTTTCATACCTAATAATGGTTTCATTTTATTCCTAGGCAGTTAACTGAACATATTGTGATGTATTGGTTAAGCTATAGACATGCTAATCAGCCATCCAACTAAGCTAGGCTAATTGGGCTAACATTGGCAGGACACTGAGCCGAAGGAAACATTACCTATAGCTAGCTATTAGTAGCATCATCAGCGCTAGCTCAACAACAAGCTATCTATTTTTATTGCTGAGGACCCGTGTTAGATTGAGAGGAGCTTTGAGACAGTCTGTTCTTCATAACATTGGTTATTCCCGTATTTATACAAAAGATGCCATTGCCACTTGTGTGTTAAAATTGAATATGTGGTTTATTGGCCTCACTAACTGGCTAACGTTATGGTTTTGCTAACAGGCAAATTAATTTGTCAGCGCGTGCCCAAATCTTGGCTATTCTAGAGATAAAGGTTACTTTTGTGTAATGCTAAGGTAGGTATAATTTTTGTTTTGAAATTAATTTAGTTGTAATTCGGCCGGTTTTGTCAGTCACAGGCTTGGACTTTTTTTGTTTACATACGTATATTTGGCTGAATTTCCTGCTAGCTAGCTAATGGTAGCCATATACGAGACACAATCAGCCATGTCCTGCCATTTGGACATGCCGTGAATACCTTTAAATATCTTATCTGTGGATTGTAGTTAGTGTTACGTTTCATTGAAATGACACTCAGAATTCGCCGTAAGAAAGGCACTGGTGCCAAGATACTGTTCTCAAAGGACTCTAAATAATAGACATTGGTACTATTTACGCCATTTTAAACAGAGGCTCCTGTGAGGGCCTGTGTGGCGGTAGTTCGTTTACGGTTTGGTGCCTGCGACCAGACCGGGACTTGAATAAAGTGCCTTTGGTCTGACTGGAGTTGAAGGGGGTACCAATTGAGCATGGAGGGCCCGAGCCGAAATGGTGGATTCAGGCAGAGCCGAAGGTCTCGTTCACAGCGCGACAGGGAGCGAAGGAGAAGAAGAGTCAACCTCGCTGAGCAGCGGGCCACATCCCTGTCCTCGGGCTCTGAGCGTGAGGCTTGTGGAACAAACTCTGTTCTGGGTCCCGGTGGAAGAGAATGCCGAACAGGTTTTGGGAGACACAGACCTCCGCGCCGGAGGAAGAGAGAATCGCTATCATGCGAGGAAGATATCATCGATGGATTCGCAATTGCGAGCTTTATCAACTTAGAGGCCTTGGAGGTAAACGATCTTCTGGTATTTTTGATTACTCCATATTATTCACACATTGCACTGGACACTATTTATATGAAAAATTGTCAGCAGAACAGAGTATTCTCTCTAATTTTACAGCTTGTCAGAAACAGAATAGTGGGGCCTTTTAATGTAGTTTCACACAATTGTCAAAGTATTTCTCTCCGAAACATCGAATCTATATTAAAAATGTGTATAATTTCATCTCCTAATCTTTCGAATATTCAATACATGTATGTCTATTATTTTGCATTGGTAATCCTAAGGAACATAGCCTACCCCAACAAACAACCATTATGCCAGTCTTCTGAAGGACCTCAGTGATTAATTGGCAATTAGTAGCTAATTCAGTAGATCAAACAAACTAGTTTGAACTCAGGTCACACTGAAATGGAAGGTGTAGATTAGCTTTTGTGTGTTTATAGTGTTGTCATTGTATAAATATGGGTCATTTGGTTGCTCAAGGACCTTACTTGGAACTAATTTGCAATACAAAATGTATTCAGATCATCCAAGACCACCGAGACAGGGCAGGAAAATATCATTGGCTTCAGGATTCCACTGCATTTAAAGTACACATTCATTACTTGTCAGATAAACACATTGTCATACATGAAAATACAGTAGTTCAAATTTGCAATCAATAACATGCTAAACAGCAGCTTGCCTAAGTCAGGTGTTGAAAAGATAAATAATTAAACTAGAATCTTAAGGCAAATTACATAATTGTAAACCCCTTTTTAACTAGAAATAAAATATTTAATGTGACCCAACATGCATCATAATAAAAAAAAAAAACATTGTTGAACTAACTAGAATTTAGACTGGGTACAGTACCTTTATGTATGCATGATTTGTAATTTCTAAATGTTTTCCATTTACCTCCACCAAATCATTGGGTTGGGAGCTGAAAGTGCTTTCTTTCCCCAACTGTGCTGCAGAAATAAAGCCATGCTTTACCCACAAACTGACTTTCAAAGCAAAAGGAATTATGTCTTATCACAATGTTAATTAACATTTAGCCCACAGTTAGTGACCATCATTCCTTTGCTGTGTTGATTGATGGATGGATTAAATAAGGCCAGTGTTATAATTTTTTTTAATTGTCAGCACAGTAGAGCCTATGCGAAGACCAAAACCTACGATTGTTTTCCTCTACTAACATGAATTGGCTCTCAAGCCAGCCCCATATAGCTCTTGCGTTGGAAGTTACAGCACTTTTTTCTGAGAAATGAAAGAGTGTAACAAAGTTTCTGTTTACACTTTAACAAAAGGATAACACTATTACTTTGTAAAGATGTTTCAGGAAAAAGTACAGCCTTTGTGGTCATTATAATTACAGTTTATCCTGACTAAAGTAACTGTACGACGTTACTAAAACTGTGACTTTTATTTGTTTTATGGACATTAGATTTCTATGATTTCCCATGTAATTTTGTGGGATACTGTTGACGATACACAAAATATAAAGTCACACCAGCCTCATCACCTTATTGGACTGATCTGTTTCTCCCAGATGGATTGCTCTCTGAAGCCAAACCAGCGGGCAGCTATGTTGATGGGAAGGGGGAGCAAGAGGAAGAGGGGCCCAGAAGAGAATGGTGGAGGACCGCTTTCAGAGCCTGAGGAAGGGGCTCCACCCAGCTACTCCCGCAGTTGCTGGAGCAGGAACAGAAAGAAGAGAAGAAAGACAGATGTGAAGGTACATGAGATGAGATATTGCTCAAGCCCGGCCTGGTTGTTTGTGTTTTTGGTTTGTTGCACTCATGTTGTCACATGAGGAGTTTAGCTTGTTCTTAGTCAAACAGCCTTGTCTGAAGGCGTACAGCTATTTATGGAACATGTTACCACTGACCTGTATTGGAATAACATTTGTAAATTATACATTGTATACAATCACGGATATAAAGCAGCACTTTGGTGGTAACAAAGCGGGATAATTTGTTCTATGTTGTGGCGGTTTACCTAGTATATTTAGTAACCATACTGTGTTACTAATATTCTAGGGTGCATTGGGGCTTCCTCTGGAGACTGGTTACATTGTAAGTTTGTTTTCTAATAATGTCTAATATGATATCCAACCTAGTCTACTGTGATCTTAATATGGAGTGTCCATGCTACTGAAGAAAATGTCAGCTATTCATATCTGTGTGTGCTTTCTTTCAGTGTGACACTGAGAGTGACTCAGGAGATAAGGTGTGTACTGCTTGCTTAAAAAAATATATACATTTTATATATATAATGTATAGTTCTTTTTATTTGTATGTAATGTAAGGGAAATTTAAAATGTGGGTCTTTTAGATAGTATTTGCTATTATATTTGCATTGCATATTAAGTTGTTCTTAATTCCTCTCCAGGCCTCTGACAATGACCTGGATCCAGTGTTCACAGTCAGCACCAGGAAAGGTATGAGAAATTCTTTCATCTACAATAAAAGACTAATACACTGATAGTAAAATTGAGGGGGACTGGCATTCATTTTGACTGCTTCCTTCACTCAATAAAGAAATGCAGAATAAATTCCTGTAAACTTTTGCCATGATGTCAAAATATACACTAAGCCTAAAGGATTATTAGGAACACCTGTTAAATTTCTCATTAATGCAATTATCTAATCAACCATTCGCATGGCAGTTGCTTCAATGCATTTAGGGGTGTGGTCCTGG
>JAOEHI010053605.1:0-15010 GCA_025447815.1 Percopsis transmontana | reverse complement strand
CAAGATGCTATCCTATCAATATGGGCCAACATTTCTAAAGAATGCTTTCAGCACCTTGTTGAATCAATGCCACGTAGGATTAAGGCAGTTCTGGGGTCAAACACAGTATTAGTATGGTGTTCCTAATAATCCTTTAGGTGAGTGTAGTTGTGTGCATGTCGTGTTTCTTTGTTGATAAGTATACACACTTTACAAGTAGTGTGTTACATACTGTATGATAAAGAAGCAACATTCTATCATTTAACATTTAAACACCAGTTTGAACTAACTTCTGCATAAAATCTATGCTAAACACAAAAGAATAATTTCATAGGTTCGGTCCTCATCTGTCCTGTTTCTTACTGACCGAACTTCTTTTCAGATTTTTTGTTAGGTCTTCTCTGGGATCTCCCTACTCTGTCTACAGAGATATTTCCACATTTCATCCATGAAACAGTGTAACCAAAGGGTTAAAGTAAGGTTAAAGTAAGGTTAACTTTTAAGTTAACTTTTCACTCCATGATTTGAGTGTGAAACTCAGGGGGTGCATGCCCCTCCCACACACATCTCTACTCCTCCCCCTAAAAAGCCACTCTACCTTCACCCCAACAGTCCCACGCCATTTCATGCCCAGTTTTGATTCAAACAATGAGATCAGTGTGTGTTTCTTGGGGCACAATCAAGGAGTGCATCTTAAATACATGCACGTTGGTGTGCATGTATTTGCACTGCACAGATTCCACCAATGGAAAACATCACCGGTATTAAAACACAAACCCGTTGTCATCTTTAAGGTGTTGGTAGAGCTCAGCCTTGTTGTTCACAGAGTTGATTCTCCCGACAAACTCTCTGTGCTTCCTGGAGTTAGCTGTGGTGATGTGGCTGGTCCAAAGGGACAGAAGCGACACAGGACCTGGTGCGGCATGAGAGACATGCC
This sequence comes from Percopsis transmontana, assembly GCA_025447815.1. NCBI lineage: Eukaryota > Metazoa > Chordata > Actinopteri > Percopsiformes > Percopsidae > Percopsis > Percopsis transmontana. The sequence continues at coordinate 14,094 of JAOEHI010053605.1, read as the reverse complement.
CACAGATAAAGTGTGACAGTGTGTGACAGCTGGGACCAATACCAGGGCCCCTACTAGTACAACACCCTCGCTTTACATGAATGAAAACAATCATAAATCATAGATCCATAAATCGCCTTTGTGAGGACTAAATATTGAGGTGCAGAGCCCAACATTTAACAAAAGTTCAAGACCCCTTTAAAAACCAGTGCGCTTCCTTCCCTCAGGAGGAAGCATGCAGCCAAGACAGTATGGCTTGGATCCTACCTTTTGCCTTCTCTGGCGGCTGAGGCTCCTCCGCGGCCAGCCGGGGCTTCTTGATGAGCGGCTCTGGGGAGTCTGGAGAATCCTTTATCACCTCAGACTCTTGCTCGTCTTTCTCCAGCGCTCCCTTTAGCCTTCAGGGGTTTGGAGAGAGAGAGAGAGAGAGAGAAGGGCTTCCTTTTTAGGGGAGCTTCCACTAAAACCCCCGAGAGCCTCGCTGAGTGCACGGGGGCACGCTTTACTGACCTCTCCGAGTCCTGCCAGCTTTTGTCGTCCGCGTCCTTGCTGCCGCTCTTCTCAGCCCGGTCCTCTTTGTCCTCCCTCTTCCTCCCGCGCTTCTTGCGCTCCTCCTCCTCGGGGGGTTTGCTGCGGCACGCGACGATGCAGTCCAGGACGCGCTGGTGACGGTCCGTGGCCCCCGCGTGCGTCTTCACCAGCGTCTCCAGCTCGTTCCACATGATGCGGTACTGCTCGTCCCTGTGGACGCATAAGCGGGTCGAGAGGCTCCGGTCATCCCGCGAATCAGACGCGGACCAACACCCTTACGCGCACACCAACACACTTCTTTACCATACCTTTTGGGGCCCTTGCCTCTGGAGCCCACTGTGGAGATGGGGAGAGGGTCATTCTTCCTCTCCATGTCTACCAGGTTATAGACTGTCTTCTGACAGGTCAACACATCCTCCTCAGTTAGAGTCTCCTTCACTATCAGGTTAGCGAGAGGAACCACCTAGTGGAGCAGAAAGGAATAACAAGAAAGACACAAAGATTCAAATGGACCCAAAAGGTTCCATGGAGTTGCTTTTCTGTCCTGCACAAAAAGAAAGGAGGATATATCTACAGTAAAGATGTAATAGGTTTCTGAGTCACACAGGATCTGGTCCCCGAGAAGCAAGGGAACCACGCCTGCCTGCTTCTTACCGCCTGCATGTTGAAGATGGTTGTCTGGGAGATGATCATGGGCCAGTACCGGGTGTGGCGCTCTAGCTGAGCTTTGGCTCTCTCTACTGGGAGCTTCCCCGAGGGGTCCGGGGAGGATTCTGGGACAGGAGTCAGGCGGTTCTCCCTCATAAATTCCCCAAAGTCCTGATGTAAACAACAATGAAAAGGAAACCTACAGTTTATCCGAATGTGTCGTTCCATCTATTGTATGGTGTAAGCAATTTTTAAACTAATAAATCCATTATTAGCCAGAAGAGGTTCTGGCAGACTGTTCTGTTCACAATAACCCAAGCAAGCTCACATCCTGGTTCCTAAGCTTCTAATTTGGAATAAGTGGTTTATATGAAGTTTCATTAGCCCAGTCACAAATGTGCCTGAATAAGATGTACACTCACGGTTATGCGGTAGTCTGTCACTCGACCGCCACAGCCCTCGCTGATGGAGGGCGGGTCCTCTAGGGTGGAGCGGGTGCTATTGAGCACGTGCAGGAAGATTTCCCCTCCGTGGCTGCTGAGCATGTGGCTTATGACCTTTGACCCCGACTTTCGCGGTTGCTCCAGGAGAACCGATCGCCCTGGTCAACAACAGAACAATGGGTCAGTCGAATCAATGTACTGCTAGACTGCTTTGATTTTATTTATAAATATCCTATTTACGGTAGTCGGCTAAAAAAATAAAAATAAATACACATACTCTAAGGCTGACTATATTACACAAAGAGTACAACAATTATGTTCAGGTGAAAAGCTAATTCCTTACCGTTTAGGAGAAAGTTAGTCAAACAGGACGAAGGGCGACTGTTTACGTCAGTAGGCGAGATGCGATACGCTCCTGTACAGTAATGGAGTTCTGAGGGCAGAGAGGAACACATTTAAACACAACTTCTGAGTAACACAATAAATATGCACTCAATTTAATGGCGCAAACACAGTGCAAATCATACATGCGAAGGTGTCCTACAAACGTGCTTATGTACAAGACCATCTCATGCCCACTTTTATGAACACTTCCCAAAGAGGCTGACACAGTCGACTCACTTGCTGTGTCAAAGTACCTACCTATGCTGTTGGTTCTTGGAGTGCACCATTTCAGAGTGACTGTCTCCTTGAGTCCACTGTCTCGACTGGTGCTTCCGGCCATGTGCAGATCTCCTACGCACCAGAAAGAGTTGACGGATAATTCCCATTTCACTCAAGCAGCTCATGTCTTTGAATTTAAACTCTTATTATAAAGGATAACTCTACCTTTGATTAAACACAACCTCTGCCAGCAAAGAGTCACTGCTCGGGTGGAGTGGGTTATAGCTACCAACAATCCACTGGGCTGCCATGATTATAATCGCAAGATAATCGTCATATGAATACGCTCAATTCATTCTGTAGGTGTAAGCTTTCAAGACACACCATTAAAGATTGTTTTAATTACCACTGGATAGGGGGTGAAAATCAAAAGGTAAAGTTTCCATAAAAGGGACAAATAAATATTCGAAGACTGTATTATAAAGACAAATATTTATTGTATTATCCATGATAGTATATATGCCTAGACAGCAAGGTAGGTAGACCCACCACTTTTGAAGAACTCCAGGTGAGCATCTTTGTGATGCAGCAGTTCTACATCGTAATTGGCAGATGTGTTAGCATGTTGCTCTTCCTGCATGCCCACAAGGAGACAATAACAAACAGGTAAGCATCTTATACAATGCAACGTCTTTGTATGTACATGGAGTGCATATATATTCAAAACATACGGGTTAACATAAACACTGCTGATTTCATGTTCCAAAAATAAAGCATAAAGAGCAAAAGAATAAAGCACTCTTTTTTTTCCTTTTAGTGTACTATTTTTGTACCCAACCAAAAGGCTTCCCAAACTGTCAAGGACTCCAGACAGGATCACATTGGGCCAAAGATAAAAGATAAGAAAAGTATGTCACAAATATTTTGCTGTTGCACAGTCCACCAAATCTCATAATACATACAACTGGAATACGCCTGAGCGTTCCTAGTTAGAGAAACGTCAACACCGAGACACTACAGAGGAGGAAGCACAACAGAGTTCTGTGTGGGATGTGAAGTAATGGATGGTGGGGAGTACACTGAGGCCAGGGGGATGTCTTTACTACTACATGGAGTGCAAATCAGACGGATACAAGCGGACTTCAAAAGCCAAGAAGAGGCAACGCTGGTCACAGGTGCCTGGACTTTGTAGTACAGATTAGTGTCTTCAAGACACACACAATACAATTGCCTACAAGTTAGACTTTTTAAGGTGAGATTTGTTGCGTGTCTTAGTCAGGTCATATGACTTAGGACTTGACGTTCAATATCCAAACTCTAGCGTCCCTGAATGTCCAGGTGAGACTGGTGTTGCCTGTCCCTTCTTTCAGCCCGACCATTGAGTTGTACGACAGAACGGCTGCCTAATGACAAACAGTTAATGGAAAATGAGCCTGTCTGACAGATTTATTATGACCTTGTGTAAGACCCTGCTCTCCCTCGGTTTTATGTGTGTGTGAGAGAGTACTAACCTGGTCACAAACATTTAATGTGGGCTAGCAAAACAGAAAGTACAGCATGAAACCAGCAGCAGGTTTATAGTCATACCAAATATGCAGATGAGAAAGAAAGAGAACACTGTAAAAACGTTATGAGTGATGCTAGACAGACAAACAACAGAAAGAAAAAGAAAAAAATAAACAAAATATGCCTTTCGAAATCACAAGAACAAAGTAACAAGATAAACGTAAAATAAGAGCTACACCGAAAATCAATAAGGAGAAAGCCTAAGGAGAGCAAGAAAAAAGGAAGAAACAGACAAATAATTAAAGAAGCAAAAATGTAAAGGATTTGTGACACGACAGCATGTTGGCACCAACAGAGGCAATAGAATACCAATGACATAACATAACTGTTTTTGGCAAGCATGGGCAGTGCCATCTCTCTCACCTTCATTGGGATGTTTGTTATGGTGGTGGAAGCCAAGTCAAAATGTTGTTGGACCAGAACGTTAAGTTTGGTTGCTAAGTGTCTTCCTGCCCGAACACTGTGAACTTCACTGGTAAGAAGAGGTGATATCTGAAAAAGCAAATGAGGGACACTTAAAAAATAAATTTAAAGTGATAATCTGACTGCTCCACTGAACTGAGCAATAGAAAAAAAAATGGTCAGATTGAAATACTTTTTTCTGAAGGGGATTTCTATTAATGTTTTGGAGCATTACATGATGTCAGAGTAAAGAGTCAGGTAACCCTTTCAGGACACATACCTCTTTCTTTGGCCTGTCAGAAACCAACATATCCTCCCCCTGTGGATAGATGTGTACTAAAACCAGCTCACACTGTTGAATAGCCATCAGCCTGCACCAAACAGCCACAATAGTAGGTTTTTCACGGTTATTCATATCTCACTAAAGCAATCTGGGCAACTGAATGTAATGAGCTTTAACTGACCAGCCATCTTGCTTAACTTCTACAGCAGTAAGAACAAATGCTAACACACACACAAACGCCATTTTCAGACATGCACTGAAGTCCTGAACTTATCTAGACATTACCCGGAGGGACTATATGTGAGAATGCAAATGTCCGAATCAGTTGGCCCGGACATTTCTCTGACTTTGCGAAACTGGTAGAATACAAACATCCAAGGGGGATTTACATGTATAAGAAACACATTTCTTGATGCTCACCTGTCTGATCCGGCTGCCAACTTGTTTTGATCTAAAATGTTTTCATGTATGCAATCTTCCAACATGCGCACATGAGTATCACTGTAAGAAAGTAAACAAATATCAGTGTTTTGAGAATATGAGATCAACAAAAAAAATAATGGACCTGTCAAAGCAGCTGGCACAAAACACCTCAAGAGCTTTACCCATATTTGGCCGGTAGCAATGTGAATTTCTGACTCTGCAAAAACAATTTGTTTACCTTTTAGCATTGGTTAAGCAGATAATACGGCCTCTATTAGCCACCCTCTCTGCTGTGTCCATCAGGGCGGTGCGCTTTTCATGCTGTAACTCAGTGATTTTACATAACGACTCCACTGCAGCGACCAACCCATGGACAATGCTGCAGCACTCAGGGTCCTCATGTGGGTTAGGTGGCCCCACAGCCGCCAGAGCTGACATGAGCTACAATGCAGCCAAAAGGAAAAACCAATGGTTTACACATAATCGTATGGAATATGAAGATACACTCCTCGATTGCATTATAGTGCCAAAACACCAAATGTCCTCCCCAGCAATTGTTTTTTTAATCACTGGAACGGGAAGTTACAAGGTTTCAAACAAAACAATATTTTTCTAACACTCGTTTTAACCACAAGGGTAATTCCAAACACAAACTTAGGGGGAGTGTACCTTTAAGAAGTAGTACAGTATGATGAGTAGGATAAATATGTGCTGACCACCGACACATTACTTTCTCTGCTACATTACATTCACTGAAATACAGTGAACTGAAACACAGTGAACAACTACAAAATGTGTGGATTGTTTTGTGTGTTTTACCTCATGCGTGCTCTGGTTTTCCTGCCTCCAACTATTCAAGATATGGAATTCTGAATCACTCACAATGTAATTCACCTGAAAAGGGTAGTACAATGTGTCAATTGTGGTCGCTTTTTATGAAATAGACTCAAGCTTTATGATACAAATTTCAGCAAGGGGAAAACAAAGGACGAGCTCACCAGTTTGTCGGTGGGATAAACATCATAGAGGATTCGGCAGTACTCCATGGAGCATTCTACAGCGCAGGTCCAGAGTGACTTGGACACAGGGGCCAAAGGTATGACACCCTGAGCTCTGCTTTTAGTCAGTACATCGCACTCTACCTGCTGCCGGCTCGACTCCGCCATGTAGGGGCAGTGGTCAACCACAAAAGCGGTCTTGTGTGATACAGAGAACATCTTCATTTTTGATATAAATTTTGGGGATGAAGTAGGACCTGTGGCAGGACAGGTGGGAGAAGAGCTATGGTAAATTAAATAAAGAAAATATGCACTTTCTGGTACAATGGTAACACTGACCACTTTATCTACAAATGCCCCTTTGTAATGATAAATATACACATTTTGACAATTAGACTTTGTAGTTACAATTTGCATGTTACGTTTATTCAATTCAACTTGATTTAAGGATCTAAGATTTCGTAATATGAATAACATATTTAAAGGTAATAATGACGTGCCATATATTTTATGTCAATACAATATTGCGAAGACGTCACGATGTTATATTTTTTTTTACGGTTCGCTTTACGTTACCTGATTTTGATCTGAAATTTCAGATGAATGATTCCTTCTAAGGAAATTTGTCTGAATCAGGTCCGGGATTCACTGCTATTTTACAGTCAGAAAAACGGAAGCTAAAATTGACAGTTTGACATTTAGTTAGCTGGTCAGCTAACGGAAGACGGTTGTATGTCATTGACTACGTTAGCTTATTGGCTAACAAACCCGCTAGCCGGGATCATTTGTTCCACTGTTATCCCCGGCGCAAAAAACACTCACACATTTTGATGTGTTTTGTACAGTCGATAGACAGTCTTTACTTCGACCTCTTGTATGATGTCATTAATAATCAATCTAGACATAAATGATTCGAGTGGGCAACGCGGCTCGCAGGTTTGTTGTTAGTGGACCTGCTTGTAGGAGGTGTAACATGTTTCTTCTTCCGGTACTGTTAATAAATATAGCGCCAGGCTGGTTAATAGTTCCACGCATTTATGCACATATTAGTGAGGCTATTGAAACTAATTAATAGGGAACATTCTATAAAATACAAATACATTTAAATAAATGAAATTATTTGTTGTTGCATTGGATACAACAATAGTTTAATTGAATTATAGCACATAACTGTTCTATTAAATATTGTTCTATTCTACTAAGGTGCTAATAGTCTTTAATTTAAATGATATTTGAATGACTACTTTCCATACTGCCAAACATTGAGCCTACCAATGCAGTGCGATCCAAAAACAAGTTTCACAAATGTAACTGGATGCAGATGCAGTGTTCTTCAGTGAAGAAGAATGCAGCTTGAAGGAAAACACTGGTTGAGTGCTTTTTGAGTGAGTGGGAGTGTGTTATGAAATTACCAAAACCCTCCTCCGGCCTCACCCGTTTCTTTCTCTCAAGTTAGAACTTGATCATGGTGTGCATCTTAACGGCTGGTTTGATGTGAGGAAATAACTCGTGAATATCACCAAGAATAGCAGGCTACTAAATCGCCGCTGTATCTGTAGCCTATAGCTGTCAAAAGTCAAAATTGAGAAAGGCGCCTTGACTTCCAAAGATGAGCGACGACATAAGACTAGAGATGGACTCCGTGTCCGAAACAGGGAGTTTTGAAGGTGATAAGGAGGGAATTATAGAGGAAGACATTGGTAAGACCATTTTTCTTCTTTACAATACGCTCATTTTTCTTCCGATGTGGAAGCATATGGTAGGATTTACTGTAGTCTACTATTACAAGATACAGGCATGGCCTACATCATGTCTGTTTTGCACATCAAGGCTTGTTATGTTGTTAGATATTCACATGTAAAGAAAGTTACGTTCATAAAAACATACCGAAATGGGCGTGTATGCGCTCAATAGGCCAACTGGAGCCAGTTTAACTCGAGCTTTTCATCTTGTGTTTGTCATTTTATCAGAGCAACTAGGTTTAACTATCGTTTCTCAACCACATATCAGTAAAAACTATGGGATTTTTTTTCTTGATGTAAAACTACACAATTGTCTCCATTTAACTAGGCCTACAACTGCAGTCTCCTTAACTAGTAGGCTACACTAGTATTCTACTAGTGTAGTAAAATATATGATCCCTTTTTGTAGAGCATAATAGCCTACAAGAAGCTTTTCATGTTTCCAATTTGTCACATTCCATGGCCTACAGCTGAGCACGATCATATTTTACTTTGTACCACACATACCACCATAACATCAATGCAATCTGTATTCAAATCCACTTTGTTGTCTGCAGGGGTGATTTTGCGTGCGTGTGTGTGTGTGTGTGTGCGCGCGTGTGTGTGTGTGTGTGTGTGTGTGTGTGTATAGGCCTACTTCTAATGTCAAAAATCGGGACAATTTCACCTTCAAAGTGAGGACAATATGTCCAAATGAGCACATTTTTTGTCCTAATTTTTCTAAGCACGCTACACCATTCCTAATCTCATTTTTATTTCTTTAATCAATTTCTAATTTGTTGACTGCCACAATTTCACATGCCCTTTAATTTCTTAATAATATGTGAAATTGAGTGTAAACATAATTACATCTATTATCAAATATTTTCAATGTCAATTGCATATTTAGGATATAGGTACTGTGTCCAACTGTAGGGATACAATTTTAAACCTTAAATATATTTTTTCCGCTAGACACACAATTGTGCTTGGTTTTTATCCCTACCCCCTCAAACGTTGTAGCCTATTGTAACACTGGGTTTGCTCGCCTGAATTGTTGTCATCATATTAAGAATATTGGAATATATTCACACATATATATATATACTGGTCCTGCTACATATACAAGTCTTAATCTACACGAGGGTGAACAGGGGATCTCTACAAAATTTAATTGAACCTAGTAAAAAGCTTTGAATGGTTAAAGTCTTGCCACTCAGAATGTTGGAGTTAATATCCTATACTGTCTACCTCGTTTTTTACTTTGTACTCCTTGTTAATGAGAACAGTCACTGTGTCTCCTATCACAACCAGTAGTATTCAAAGACTGAGATATTTCATATTGTGCACATTTTTTTTTAACCACTTCAATAAATGGCTACCAAATACATTTGTTTTGTATACAATATATTAACTTCATAAGTCACATACAGTTCTCAACAGAAAACATTGTAATCCCCACTTCATACTGAAGAAAATGGTGTAAATTTTAAGTTGCTCAGGCTTTTTCAGAAAGACTTTTTGTCACACGTACCTAGATAGGATAAAAATAATTACGTGTGAGTATATGATAACACACACAAACAGCATTATGTATATGACGTTATGATTATCTAAGTATTAGGAGAGGACCTAGTACCTGTATTTTATTATATCCTAGTTATTACTGATAATTTAGCATCTTACATAAAAGATTGAGTTCAAATAACCTAATATTTTATTTCAATAGCCTACATTAGTTAGGCTTGCACTTCTTAGGGATACATTTAGAGTATCAAAAGGTTTAAATATTAATTTAATATATTAATATTAGCAATTATATGCTGTTGTTTTTTGTAAGGGAAACAATCGGCCATGGTCCAATTCAGCAACAGTACACCCAAACTTCAAGGAATTAGCTTCCCTTGCTTCAAACACTTTTGCAGTGTTGAATAAAAATGGAGATGTACCACTTATTACTTAACTAGAAAAAACTCTAGAGAGCTATAGAGTTTTTTTTTCATTCCATTTTTTTTCTCCAGTTATTAGGCTTAAGAATAATGTTGCCTGTTTTGATTGTGTGTGTGTGTGTGTGTGTGTGTGTGGGGTGGGGCTGGGGGGCTGGGGGGCTGGGGGGGGGGGGGCGCAGGGTCCCCTGGGGAGGATGTGAAAGTTTGGTACATAGAGACAACTGTCATAAATCCACGCTGTTTTTAGTTTCAGTTTTAGGCTATTGCCCAAAACTGTAACACAAGTATTGTAATGCATTTACTCCTATGGCCACACACACTGATTATAAATGCTTGACTGTATTTTTGTTGAAAAAGGCAAGGAAAAGTCTTTACTTCTTAATGGACAGTTAAACTCTTCCAAATAGGTCGTTTACTGTGATGTTACTAAGGCCAGTGTTTTGGAAACATCTGCCTTTGGTTAGCTTTCCCATAGCGGTCTGCTTAACTATGGAAAACTTTCCAAGTTGAATGTTGATTTGTAAAATATGAAGTAACAATTCTGTTATATATGTACTGTACACACACACACACACACACACAGTATATATACATACAGTATATTTCCAAATAAGCAAACCATGGTTTTTCATCATCTTGCTGTGGTAACCCACTACTTCTTAATGAATATATAAAAAGCCAACAGTACAACAGTTGGTAAAGCATCTTATAACACTGAGTGAAGTCATTCTTTCCAGAGTAATGCAACAACTGGGTGGACACCTCTGTGTTTTCTACCACAGAATTATAATTTAATGGGTTGGCATGCAAGAATGTGCAGTAAGCTAATATTCTTCTTTAACAACATATATTAACATGCACCTGAGCCATTTAGTGACATTTCTCTGTGGCTAGCGTTAAAAGGCCTTGGTTAAACAGGAAATACAATAGTTGTGAATGTGTGTAGCTGTAGCAATGGCATAAAGCAGTTCAGTGCTGTTAAAGAACTTGTTTGGCAATACCTTTACAACTAATCTAACCTAAAGGCACAAAATCCATTTGTACTGTCCATTTCCTTACAGTTTTCCATCAAGACTTTTTACCAACATATAAATCTATTGAAGAAGGAGAGTCTATACAGAAAGCACAACTGGTGAGTGGAAACATGTACTTGTTTCAGCTATACTGGTATCAAATACGGAATGTAAATATGATGTGGAATGACTAATACTGCCATCACATCTCAAGTGCCCAACCCACATGTAGAAAACTCACAACATACATACTGCATGCTTTATTAATACGCAACTGAACTGAACATTATCAAGACATATGAAGTATGTTTATATAAATTTTACTAACCCAGGTTATTATAATTAGACTATGCATATCATAATAACATTGTTAATACAAGCTGAACTATTACACAATAGTGACAACCTGTATTTGTCTATAGTGAGTAGATGGGTGGGTGGTGAAATGTCTGTTGACTCTGCCTCCATGTCCTTGATTACTCAGGTCATAGATGAAATACATAACTCAGCAGGCACTTTTCACTGACTGTCCTTGCGGGAAAACATGTACAACATTATGGAGGAAGGGTATAAATTTGACTCTGCAGATTTACCCAATGAGCCTTGTTTTTACCTTCAGACAGAGTTTAACAACAAACCGGATTCTTTATTCTTCAATGATGGTGTGAGGAGAATCGACTTTGTCCTTGTCTACGAAGACGAGGACAAGAAGGAGTTTGACAAAAGGCATGCGTTCCAACGACGAAAGGCAAGTATTTTTAGGGTTTTTTAACTTACAGTTAGTTGGTGGTAGCTTTGAAGTTAGAAGAGTTAGTAGTAAATAATGGGCAATGTTAAGAAAGAAACGACTTCAGTTTACAAAACATAGAACTTGCTCAAGATAGCTTGAGAATACAGTATATACAGAAGCATTAATTTTGCTAAGCATAATGTATATTTAAATTTCTTTATCAGAAAGAGAATTATTGTGCAAATCAAAAGAAGAACATAGTATGGAAACACATAACTTCATACAGGTGTTCCATAAACCCTCATAATAGCCTTTAAAATACAAATAATAATAATACAAAAAAAACTATATATATATATATAAAACTATATATATATATATATATATATATATATATATACACAGTATATATTTTTTAATTTGTCCAAGGAAGCGTTTTGCTGAGCAAACATGCTCTGTCTTCTTACTGCTCAGCTTTATTTACATTCACACCCAGGAGAATTAAGGCAATACTCACTTACTCTCTGCCAACTTTTGGCTCAGTGCAAATGTACAAATGACTTGTCTTAGCATTGGTTGACTTGACCTTTAAATGTGGTATTGTGTCAATCGACTCTGGGATCAGTGCTGAACATAATGAAAGCGTGTACAATTGTAAAATCCTGGTACATTTCCTGTCCGGGGACAGGCAACATGGTGGCTTGTCAGCCATAAATATAAAAAGAGCGTTAGAGGCCATTTTCAACCATGTTGTATTCATGCTGTAAACCATTTGTTGTGGTTTGGATTTTATAATTTTTTTATTTTATTTTATTTTGTTTATGTCTGTGTGTATGTGTGTGGGTGTGTGGGGGCTTTAGACATGAAGATACACAGCCAGGCGTGTCTTGCATTGCTACCTCTGCCTTTCACAATAGCAAAACCATGATAGACATTCTAAAATATGGTGCCTGGAAATGTGTTGATCCATGTACATTGCTACTTGCAATGTGGCAGTTACAAGCCTCAAATGGTTTTGTAATTAGCAAAGACACGCCAGTCAACGCCAAGTTCACTGCTGTCAGGCCAGATCAGTATTCAAACTTTAATTTACAGTACGTTTCGGAAATCTCGCAATGACATTAACCCACTCAGCGCTGTACTGACTTCATCAACTTTCAATTGACGGAGTAAGGCAATGCACTTATGTATTTCTAAAGCATATTATTGGTTGGAATCTGACGTGTGCGATGCTTCTGGCAGAGCAGATGTTTAGTGAACAGTTTCCCCACATGTATGGATGGTTGTGAAAGAAGATGTAAAGCAGAGCGCTACTTGTGGGATGGAAGTTTGATTGATCAATTTCCTGTGCTCTCCTACACAGCGACGGAGAGAGTACTTTGAGGCCAGCTTGATGAAAATGGGACTAGAGCTGGAGGCCACAAGATCAGTAAGTGGCAGGCACTCCAGACAAGGTGTCAATTTTGGGTATGGAGAAAGGGGCGGGGCAGGCTGAACTGATGTAGAAAACGATTGTTCTCTTGTTCTCTCTCCCTTTGTTTAGATCTTCAGATCCTCATTTAGTGAAGTGAATAAGTAGGCAACTTCTATAACCTCCTGATGTGGCACAATCTTGATGTATATTCATTGTACTGTCTTTCTAACTGTGTACCTACCTGTACACTGGCAGGAAGTATAGAAACACAGAAATATAGACACAGAAAGGGGTGTTTTTGTCATTGAACAAGCTATGCCTCAAATTATTTCTGAAAATGCATAGAAAGAAGAATATGACTTTCTTAAGTGCAGTTGTGTTTCTGCCTATTTTATTTCTGCTTTGCTTATATCCACTATCCATTTTTTTTAAACTACTTCCCTAAAACTTCCCTATTGCCTGTCTGTAGGTAGTAGATGAAAAACTCATGTTTGTCAAGGTCCACATGCCATGGGACGTACTGTGCACCTACGCCGAGGTGCTGCACATCAAAGTCCCCATCCAGCCCAATGACCTTACCTCCAGGGCATCTCACCTGAGGTTCCTCTCCTGCGTCACCAAGTACTTCTACCCCAGCGAAGACATGATCGGAAAGGAAGCCGACTTCTTCACAGCCCCTTTTGAGAAAGATCGCCTGGAGTGCTTCTACATTAAAAACCAGGATTTATTTTTCACGCCGTCAATGAGGAGCCGAATGGCACGTTTATGTTCTTTTTTGCTTTTACTCTATATTGAGCATTCTTATTCTTTCAGATTGTCAATACCAGTGTATGATTCATTATGAGATTCAAGATTATGGAACAGACTTAACATGATGTAATACTACTAACTATTAACTCTGTAGGTTTTTTATGGTTCTTATATATGGTTTGTATACCGTTTGTGGTATAGGCATACTATATCCTGAGCCGGGCTCCCTATGAAATTCGAGGGAATATGAAGAAGTTTGGCATCACAAAGTTGCTGGACCATGGGGTTTACAAGGCTGCCTATCCCCTTCACGATGTGAGTGAGATGTTTTATCGCACTTCCGCTCAGTCATGTCTACAGTTTCATCCAGCCTAAGGGCGGCTAGGCCTCTGAAACACCTTCTAGCTAATTTCAAGTTTTACTGTTAAAACGAAAAAAAAAATGTGGTATAAAATGTTTCTATAAGAAAAACTTGCACCTGTTCTATATGTGTTATGTAAGGTAAAATACACTCACCTAAAGGATTATTAGGAACACCTGTTCAATTTCTCATTAATGCAATTGTCTAATCAACCATTCACATGGCAGTTGCTTCAATGCATTTAGGGGTGTGGTCCTGGTCAAGACAATCTCCTGAACTC
>JAOEHI010053604.1:0-15010 GCA_025447815.1 Percopsis transmontana | reverse complement strand
AGAGAGAGAGAGAGAGAGAGAGAGAGCGAGAGAGAGAGAGAGAGAGAGCGAGAGAGAGAGAGAGAGAGAGAGAGAGACTATAGGATGATTGACAGTGTTGCAATGAGGCGGGGCTCCATGAAGTATAAAAAGGTGATATAAGTCTATACCCTCCCTGGAGACAACGGAAACAAGACAGCTGGGCTTCTGTGTGATGAGGTGCAAAGAAACAGATACAAAAGGAGGATGGAGTTAAGGATGAAGAGAAACTTGTACAGATAATTGCCTGTCTGTGCAGAGACTTCTGGATGGTGTTAACAGAGAGAGAGACAGAGATGAATCCAACTCTCACGATCGATAACACCGTATCCCCTCTGCAGGGTCCACTTAAAAGTACACAAACGTTGCTTTTAATATTACCCATGATGCATTCAATGCTAGCTAGCTAGATAGCTAGATGGCCATATAGTGATTATATTTTAGGATGAAAGATTATTTTAATATCTTATGACAACCAAATGGATATTACGACCCCTTGGGGGGGGGCACTGCCTATGATATGGAACATGTTTAACACAGAAAACAGAAAAAAGAAAAACATAGAAACAAAGATACTATGCGGTGTTTATAGGTAAAGTCTCCTTTCACAAGCAGCTAAAGTGCATTATTCGAGTATGTACAGAGCGAAGGGTGGAAGGGGTGTGTTTGGCACTGTTTGTCACCTGCTCTGGGACCAGTCATGTGCTAGTCCTTCACACAGATACACACCACACAGGAGAACTCTGGGAAGAGGTGAAAAGATATGTGCTCCCTTTTAAATGAATGAATGCATATTCTCTCCCTCCCTTCATTATATAGAAACTAATCTAGCGGTGTTACCTCCTGATTAGCTTTTATTAGGCCGTGGCTAGTTGTATCTTAAAGTACAATATCAAACTGGCATTTAGATCTACATTATTATATTGGTTGTGGGACTATATATTGAATAATGTTTTCTTTCTGAATTGAGAAATGTGTGTCTGAGAATGCTTATGAAGGGAGGAGAGAGAGATGCATTCTAGGAGCCGCTGCACCAGCTTACAGACCGGGGATAATGTTCTCTCCCAGGGATCTGACCTCGAGGAACTTCAAACGGACTGCAGATAGGCCTGGGAAGTTTCTGATCCACCTGAGTGACTCAGAGGAAGGCCGTACAGCCGTGGGAGAGTAGAGGTGAAAGTTCAAAAGGTCGGAGTTCACACAGGGGCAGTACCTGAGCTGGGCCAGCCGTCATGCGCTTGTTGCTGTGGTTGGGCTCGGGCCTGGGGCTTGGACGGCAGGGCTGAGGGGGTCACATACTGAAGGCAGGGGCTGTTAATGTCTCCCTCCCCCACTAGAGTCAGGTCAGACAGGGCGTCCTCTTCCAGCATCTGGACCAAGTCGCCCCTGCCAGAATCCTGGGGAAGGCCAGGCCTGGAGCAACGGGACGGATGGATGGGGGAAAGGGCGCTTGGGAACGGGGGGTGTGGCCTGGCTATCCTGCCCCCTTCCTCCCCGCCCCCCACTGAAGAGTCCACACTCTGTGATTGGTGGCTTGCGCTGAGGGAGTGCGGGTAGCCTCCTCCTCGGCCTCCTCCGTTCTTGCTCTCCTTGCTGCCGCCAGGGAAGCTGCCGTTACTGGGGTTACGGGAGTTAGGGGTGGAGCTAGTGGGTCGGGTGTCGCGCTGGCCAGTTGCTGCTGGCGACAGCCGCAGGAAGTCGGGAAGCTGCAGGTCGCTTTTGTTTAGCAGACCTCGCTGGTCGTCTGCTCGGTTGCTCTGAGCTTTGGATATAAGGTTGAAGAACTCTAAAGAGGGCACGCACATACACACACACACACACACACACACACACACACACACCATGTGCACACACACACACACACAAATGAACAATCCCCCCACAATACATTGGCATGCAGTAGGACACATCAGGTCTAAGTGGGGAAGCATGCATAAGAGGATGTGTATAAATCAGTTAGACAAGTCCAAGCTACGAACAGTGTGAGAGGACGTGACTGTGCTACATGTAGCTAGCTAGCTTTGAAAGCGTCGCTGCTGCTTCTGTGATACAGCAGACAGGCAAACAAGGGTTAGTGTATCCACAGCAGCACAGCTATAGAGCTACAGGGGAAAAGAAATCACAAAGAGAGTGAGGGCACGTAAGTCTTTACCTTCAGCTTCGTCTATATTAATCTTTTTCTGCTTTCTCTTTTCCGGAGCCTTATGGTGAAAGACAGAATGGTTGGGTAAGGGCTGGGCGCTTGTATCAAGGTCGGGGCCAGCCTTGCCGTTCTCCCCACGAGGGTGGGCCGGGCCGGCTTTCCCTGAGGACCTGTCCTCTCCCTGAGGGCCACAAGGAGAGTGGAGGTGGGCGTTAGGGGCCCTGACAGCCAGGGGCCAACAGGGTAGGCATGGGGAGGGGGAATTCACATAGCGGGGACTAGTTCTACAGGGGACATGAGTGGGACAAAAGGCCATCATGAAACAGAACCGAGATGGAGGTCAGGTTGTAATGAGGGGGGGGCACATCATATTGGTAGAGACGAGGGACAATCTGGTTCAGTGGGTATAGATGGCACAGGGGCAGCGCGACGTAACGGATGATCCGTGTCATGTTGGTGACATTACAAATCCCATTTTAAGGACAGGTGGAAGTGTTCCATTCAGACCACTGTGATGTCCAACACTGGGGTGCGGTGACAACAAACACACACAGCACCACCCACATTAGGCTGCCACTGATGCACACCAACACCGGAGAGCAGTAGGCCACGCCTCCTAGCCACAGCAATACCATCCAGCCAACCAAAGCCCATATATAACACACCTCTTGCGGCATTACATAAGTGCTACCACCACCAAGCTACTTCCACATATCTAGGTATTATAATATAGATATATTATTATAATGCTTCTGAAGACTGCGGGACCCAGCACGGGGCCCTTGGCTGACTGTGGATTCTCTGGGAAGCAGAAGGTTTTATGGAATATAGGAGCAGTAGAAAAACCAGTGAGGAAAGTTGACATTGCATTCAGCCACAGGCAGGTTATGATTACAGGATATTAGGAACACCTGGAAGGTGGGTGAGGCTCCTGGCAAACCCCTCCACATACACATACACATACACGTACGCAGTTGTACACAGGCCAGTCCTAACCCAACACGCATCAACAAACAGTGGGGGACTGATGACGGCAAAGAGAGACACTTAGTAGCGTGACATCATCATCAGAGACATTCAGTGGGTTATGGAACATTCCGGAGAGAGGGGAGAGAGAAGGAGGAGGATGCGCGAGGGAGTTCTTACTGTTGCTGACGGGTTCCTGCTGTTCGACGGAGGGATGTGAGTCTTGGATGGGGGGACTTTCTGTTTGTCTGTGGGGGGAAGCAAAGAGTGGAACAGAGAGTGACAGAGGTATTACTGAAGAGGTCCTAAGTAGTAAAGTAAATATCCTGTAAGGATCCCTTAGCGAGATGCCTAACCCCTACGGTCATTTAAGACAGACTTGTTCTCCCTCCGAGCTGAACATTCTGTTCCAGTTGGTGTTTAGTTGATTTTGTAAATGCATTAACTTGATTGGTTCTATGACTGGGAGTGGAAGAATAGGTCAGGATTGCTTACAATCCAGAAATTATGTCCCACCTGGGACCAAATCGTCTTTTATTCAGTACAATACTGTATACTATGACTCTACTAAAAAAGGTCTGTTGTGTCCATTCTTACCTTTTCCTGGAGTGTGGTCCGCTACGTCTAACACCACTCTGAGCCCATCCAGGTTGGATATGGGAAGTCCTAGATCCAGGGGCTCCGACTCACCACTCTGTACACACACACACACACACACACACACACAATAGGATCAACACCCTCGCTCATATCCACTCTGCGTCTCTTAGGGGTCTCTAGGCAGCGCCAGGCTGGGCAGACTTACGATGCGTGCCACCAGGTCCGCCAGGTGCAGGCCGTACTTGGCCACCACAGGCCGGAGGACCTCGGTCACCGGTTTGGTGGGCTTCGCCTTCAGGCCCACTGAGCGATTAATAGGAACCAGATCCAGTCTGAAGCAAGAGAGAGTATTCGTGGGGAGTTTATATGTGTTTATATGTATTTTCCAGTGCCGTGACATTATCATGTCTGTTCAAGTTTCTTGCTTTTTCCCACTAGTGGTTTTGCGCGTTTTCCCTTGTCGACTGGTAATAGGGTTAGGGGGGATGCATGTCCTACGGGGCTTGTAAAGCCCTCTGAGACTAACTGTTGAGACTCTGTATAAAAATACACTCCACTTGAAAACACAGTATAACAGTATAAGAAACAAGCTTCTACAATACAAGACAGCATACAAAATAAGCATACAAAATCACTGTACCAACTATTGTTCCATGGTAATGTACCTGAAGAGAGTGCGCTTTTCTAGTCGGAGGTCCCGTGAGCACAAAGTCATGCAATCTTGGTCCAGAACCAGAGGCTGAGAGAGAGAGAGAGAGAGAGAGAGAGAGAGAGAGAGAGAGAGAGAGAGAGAGAGAGAGAGAGAGAGAGAGAGAGAGAAAACAAGCTGTTAAATACAGTATACTGTTTTGCCTAGCCAGTTACCCAATTCTTGTAACTTTGGGGTATTTGATGTCTTCATATACACACTGCTATGAAGTCAGGTGACATAGTAGATGGAAGGACAATTACTGACCCTTGACCTGAAGCTTCTGCTTTGTGTGTGTGTGTGTGTGTCTTTTCTATGAGTCTATGAGTGAGTACATTTTATTGAATCTGCTTCTGAATGTGTGTGCAAAATCACCCAAACATACTCGGTGTGTCCATGCATACTCTCCACTGAGAAGTGTTTCGCACAATTAACAATAAGTAGCTAACAAAACAGATGTGCCATGGACTGTTGGCTGGCTAAATACACAGTAATGGGTAAATATATCATGATTAACCCTCCCCAGAAGGGTTGCGAGATGCTTTAATGATTTACAATAAGTATATATTTTTTAATCTAGCTCATAAATTGCATATATCCCTAGAACTTGTATTATATAAAATAATATAACGTTCCACTTCTTATAAGGTGGTGAACCACGTGTTTTTGGGGGCCATGCACGCCTCACCTTCTCTCCCCCAACCAGGAAGAGGTCCACAGCTGCCAGGTTGATGCAGAGCTTCTCACAGAGACCCAGCAGCAGGTCCCTGACGGAGACGCCGGCCCTCAGCGGGACCGAGCAGCACGAGCCGTCTGGCAGGCTTATGTTGCACTGCCTCAAGGGGGCACTGCCGCCTCCCCGCTCCGCGGACACGGGCGCGGAGCCGCGGGGCAGATCGCCCTGGAGATAGGAGAGGAGGGTGGGGGAATGGAAGGATGGGATGTTGGAAAAGAGAGGTTGACGTGAGGGTAAAAAAAAGTAAGAGAGAGAAATGAGGGCACAGAGGTTAAACAGAACAATGTGATGAGGAGAAGGGAGTGCTATTTTTTACTGGATCGCACCTGGTTGAGTTCATTAGTATTCACTTTATTTTATTGGATCTTGCTTATTTCATTATTCTTCTTTTTTAAAGGGCAAACAAACATGTCACTTGTAAATAGTAAAACGTTTTAGGGTTTTAGGGTTTGTAAAGAACAAAAAAAAGGTTTCCGTCAAGGTGGCTGATAAAAGCAATGTGTAGCCCATGTGTTAATGCCCATTGAGAAAAATTAAGGCAATAAGAGATGCATTTGACAACGTTTATGAAAATCATAAACAATTTAGTACGTTTATGATTGGGGAAATGTAACCACAGCGTACTATTAATTATTGTCAAGCTCGAACATAGATTTTTATTGTGTAGTTTTATTTTGCTTAATCTGTATCTTTATTTTATCTCTCTTATCTTTCAGACGGTATTATATGGACGAGTGGGTCGGGTTGTCTAAG
Organism: Percopsis transmontana; assembly: GCA_025447815.1. Classification (NCBI taxonomy): domain Eukaryota; kingdom Metazoa; phylum Chordata; class Actinopteri; order Percopsiformes; family Percopsidae; genus Percopsis; species Percopsis transmontana. The sequence continues at coordinate 9,106 of JAOEHI010053604.1, read as the reverse complement.
GTTATCCATGTTTCCAGGCTAACCTCGTTCTTCCCTGAGCCTGATGTTCCCAGCTCAAGGCTGGCTCCTGACGACAGAGAACCCTGGGATTCCCGGCGGCCGTTGCTGCCTGAGAAATCTGACAAAACAAAGCAGGTGAACCACTTCAGAAAACAAGCACAAATATCCCAACCGAAAGGGGGTTTTGAAAAATGCTGAAAAACACAATATATTCCCTGGTCTTTATAGATCATCGTTTCAGTTCAGCAATGTCTCCATTATTATGATATATGGATGTTATTTTCTTTCATTTTTTTCTATCAGTGGGAGCCACTGTAGCTGAATCACCTCAAAATGGCTGTTAAGGAAACAGACGCTTTCCAAACATTTTTTCAAACTGTAGGCATTTTCTCATCTTTTTGGAATGAAACAGTTTAGTTGGGGGGATGGATAAGACAAGAAACAGTAACTCAGCTACTGACTGTAGTTAAAATCGGCCAGTTCTCGTTTCTTGGGGCCCTTGCCGAAACTCCTGTTGCGCGACCAGGAGAAGAACATCCCCTTCCGTTTGTCTCCCGAGTCCTCTCTACTGTCCTCATTCAGAGAACGCCCCGATTTGCTCCTCTTGTCCTCCTGCTGGAGAATCAGCATGCAAAAGCATTACAAAGACGTGCACGGAGAAACCATACACATGAGCATGTGCTTAAACATTAAAACTTGTCCTTTATGAAAACAGCAATACTCTGTCCTTCCCAAGGTATTTTCAATTTTTTCACTTCTGTTCCTGGTTCAACTGGAGGTTAGAGGATAGAATGTATTGCTGTATTAAATGTAGGCTTGTGAAGCCCATTGAGATTGGAACTGTGATAAAGGGCTGTATAAATAAACTTGACTAAAACATGACCCGTTTTGTGACTTCTCCTGCTAATGAATTGACAGTCACGTTTTTCCAATATCTTTCGTTTCCAACATTAAATGTTATCGCTTTTCACATCACACACTTCTCCAGTCAAACGGGCTGCCATTACACGGCGAAGGGGAAGTGTGCGAGCACAGTGGAGCGCACACATACAGCATATGTGTGCTACCTTCTTGGGCGTGGAGAGGTTGGAGCGGTCGGAGCTGGTGGTGGTGCTGTGTTTGGACGTGGGGCTGCTGGGGACGTGGTAGGGGTCAGGCAGAGGCCGGCCCTCCACCTCAGCCAGCATACACTCCTGGTAGAGCAGAGACTTGAGGAAGCGTGTGTAGCTGTCAAACTTCATCAGGTTGAAGATCTGGATGGCAGAAGAGGAGGGAGAGGAGGAAGACAAACGGCGATAGAAGAAATGTGGTGATCAGAAATGCTTAGTGGGGAAAAAAAGGAATGGGCTTTGAATATGTTGCATCAAAGCCAATCAAGTTTCAAAAAGCTTGGTAACAACAAAGATGAACAGGATAATTTGACATGCCGGCGGCCACTTTGGTCGCACGACGTAACTGCAATCTGTGTATTTTTGAAAACTTTCTCTTTTTCAGCTCACCTTATTTAGGTGTTGCTTTGTGTTTTTAATCACATATTTAAGTAATACCATTGCTAAGCACTGGATTTATACACTTTAATTGATGAGGTTGCCAACTGTCCTTTTCCTTACCAATCATTTTATTTGTGTCTGGGTTCTTGTGTTGTCTGTGTGTTAATTCAGAGTCAATGGCGCCACAAGATCTCACCGAGCCGCAGGTTTTTCTAGGAAAGCTTGACTTGGGCTTTGATGCTTGTGTGTTTGTGTGACTGCGTGTGTGTGTAATTTGTAAACACAGTGTGTGATATTCAAGCCTTGTGACTCTTATCAGATTTTGAACATCTGAGGTTGGCTGTTAAAATCAATGCTGCTTTTCACACAGAGCCCCCTGACGGGCAACTATGAAGCTATTTACATCCGCCATGCTAAGACAGCGCCTTAAGATGAATGCATCTCATACACTATTAGAATCCTGTTTATATCTTATATATTAGTACCACTGATTTGATGAGTTTGGATTAAACTGAAATTAAGAGTGTGTTCACTTTCCGAAGAACAATGGGGAGGTTTAGCTCACACTAAACACTTCACCAGTCAGTTGACGTTATTAGTTTACCTTCTTCTAAACAAAAGTGTTCTGATGAGTCATTTATCAGGCCCTGTCATCCACAGTGACTTATTGAGTATTCAGGAGCAGGTAGGGGTTAGGTATATTGTAGACCCATACCACTAGACTATGACTGCCCCTCCCATGGAATCAGCTTAGAGCAGTGGTTCTTAACCTTGTTGGATGTACTGAACCCCATCAGTTTCATATGCGCATTCACCGAACCCACCGAAGGGGGGCGTGTCATCACGAATCATATGAGTCGGGTGTTCGATCGAACCCAGGTTAAGAACCACTGGCTTAGAGATATTTTACAGTCTGAACACAGTGACTACCTGCAGCTGCTGCTCTTTAAACATGTCTGGCCGGGGGGCGTTGAGGATGTCATCCGCCAGTTGGGCCTGGCTGTCGATGTTGACCGGCGTTGTGGCCTTACTGGACAGGAAGCTGTTGTAGATCTCTCTGGCACGCTGGGAGAGCTGGAAGGGAGAAGAGGATTAAGGACGGTGGATTGGCAGAATGAACAATACAGAAAAGTGACAGTCCTTGCTCACTGTATAACCGTACAACAAAATTTATGATTATTATTCATTAAAACTGTTAGTGATGTTTAAATTTTTTTTTTAAACTAGTCTGTGTGCGTTTTATTTCATTTTATATTAAAGCTTGTTATAATATATAAGTGTTTGTTTGTATTCAAGCAGGCTTGCAATCTCTCGTGTGTGCTGTACTGTATGTCTGAAACCTACACAAAAGAAGATTCCTTGTACCCTGGTACTTGGGCAATAAACAGATTCTGATTAAACTTTTCTGATTCTGATTTTAAGTTTCCTAGTAAAATGAAGCAGAGACAAATACAACAAATAATATCTCAATATCAAATAATATTTTCATATCGAGGGGGGTGGAGGGCTACATAGACATATGTGCATAGACCGGAGGATTAGTCTGTGTGTACCGTATGTTTATGTGTGCATTACCTGTTTCTTGTCATTTTCAGGGACATGGCTGAAGTACTCGCAGGCCTGCCAGAACAGGATGTTCTCCTCGCTGAACTCTTTCTTTAAGAACTCCTAGAACGCACACAGGGGCAGGACAAAAGGGGAAAAAAAACCTTATCAGACAAACAAATCTGTCAGACCAGATGAAAAGCTGAGCTAAACCTGAAACACCAGTATCCCCGCTGGGAGATGAGTAGAGAGAGGAAGCGTAGCTGTGGCTGACATTCATAATATAAACAACATCCCCACAGGAGCATTTACATTACAACGCCGGGTCAGGTCGCACTCGGAAATAGAAGAAAATGTGTGTATTTGTTTGAGGTCGTTGTTTGAGATTGTTGTGAAAGAGATTTTTTACACATAAAATTGGTATGCTACTTATGCAGATCAACAACACCAGTTATAAATTATCAATTTATACTCAATCAATACTAAGAATGGTAATCATGGCATGTAGCCTACATTTTTGTCAATACATATTTCTATATGCCAAGGAGGTGTATTGAGTCTTATTAAACAGCGTTTAATAGGTGATATCTGGTTGCAAATATAAAGTTAACTATCAAAGAAATCACAAAGTGCAGGGGATATCAAGCTTTTACTGCATTCCATGTAAAAGCCAAGTTATGATTACAAGAATCCAATTAATACAGCACAATAATGACATTTGTGTGTTTCCCCTTTTTTAGGAAAAGTACTGAAAAAGCATCAAAATCCAAATTCATGACTTGTTATCAGTATCAAAACAAAATGTATCTTGACGACACTACAACACAAGCCAACTGTGCCTCCTTCTACTGTATGTATCAATGTGCTGTGTAGGTGTGTGCCAGTACATATTTGTGCTGTGTGTGTGTGTGTGTGTGTGAGGTCTCACAGAGAAATAGCGGACACCCACGGGGTCCTGTAGCAGCCTCTCGAAGCAGACGGCCCAGCTGGCTACCCGCCTCTCAGTGTGCCTCCGGTGGCTCTGGACACTGGGCAGGCTGGCATTACTGTTCAGGCTGTTGTCACTGCCACAGCCCTGCAGCTCCACACTGTTCAGCTCTGACACACACACGCACACACACACACATCAACATGTCGTTGTCAAACATCATTATGTTTTATAGACACTCCAGAGGAGGGACTAAGGATGAAAACTAGATGGTTAGGGGCAGGATATTCTAGTTGTCTGGGTGTTCGACTCTTAGCCAGAAGGTCATGGGTTCGAGCCCTGCAGGCCTACCTGTAAGCATCCTTAAGCAAGATGCCTAACCCCTATCTGCCCCTTGTAATGCTTTTAACTGTACTCATTGTAAGTCGCTTTGGATAAAAGCGTCCGCTACATGACCTAATTGTAAAACCACCACATATACAGTAACGGTGATCAATAATAAACATACACACAAGACTGCAGCTTTGATACTTTACAATAATATGAGGATTTTTTCTCTCTCACCACAACACAAGAGCACATATACTGCAGTCTGTGGGAGAAAGTCTTGTTCCAGGCACAGAAGCAGGCTGATGGAGCTCAGGGTCAGCCTGAGGCCCGATGACAAGCAACAGAGATACATTGAAACCCAGCGTCAGCCTGAAGCAAGGCACTGCTGGTCAGGTATCCCAGACTTCCATTCAAGTAGGCTACTGACTGAGAACACATTAGGGCCACTGAATATAATGTATTAAATATCATGTCCCCTTGTTAGGAAATTATTTATTGTTAAGGCTCACTCTCGCTACCTCCTCTTACTGACTCAAAAAAGCATCATTTTACAGTGTTTTGTTTTTAATGCATACTTCTAGGTATTGTTGTCCTCATCTTGCTTTTAATTTTCCATTCCAGGTGTTGGTAAGGCAGAAGAAGCCCCCCCCCCACACACACACACAATCAGTCCATCTGCTTGAAAACACACCGGTAGATATTAACACTAACCTAACCTAAGTAAAACACCCAGGTCATCACGGTGCTAAGCTCATCAAATAACATCAAATATCATGGTTAAATATCACCTAAATAGAGAGCAGGTCTGACAGGCAACGTTTCAGAAATGGTATTCTGTGCAAGGTGTGTTTTTTTAAAATGCGTGTACAGGATAGAAAGGTCTATTGGCTTGGGAACGTCTGGCTACCTACAGTACACAGCTGAGCTTAAGTATCCCCTCTAGGAAAGTTTTCCTAGAGGGTTCCATTTTCCAACCAGAGAGGAAGGATAATTCCAAAGCAAGTAAGAGTTTAGCAACTATTGGGTAAGAAAACACCACAGCAAATAAAGGGATGTGTAAACCATACCTCGCTGTCCCGTCATGCGAGCACCTGCTACGTCCTCAATAAACTAACAGGCAAACCTCACAAAATGACAGCCAAACAATGACCCATGTACCCATCGGAATCTTGTATGTGTGAATCATTTCAGCCCTTCTCTGCAACTCAGCGATCCTTATGGTGATACTATATTGTCATACACACATTAAAGCTTTCTGTTTTTCAAAGATAACAGCTGACTACAAACACCAGCCGCCTCCTCACCTGGGTAGAGCTGGTAGGAGCCGGTGTGGTGCCAGCGGGGCAGGTAGCGGATCCTTAGGGGGAACCAGCCCCCTCCATCCATACTTTTCCAACCAGCCCCGTTCCCCCCCCCCCACCCACCCACACACCCACGTAAACTCACCAACCCCAGGAGAGAGCACTAGCCCAGACACAGAGACAGTCAACAGGGCAGCAGAAAGACAAGGGGAATAAGAGAGAGTCGGAGTGGGAGAGAATGCAGGCGATAAATAACCTGCGTGAATGGAGAGAGGAGGCTCTCGCGCACAACTGTGCGTGTACGCTCACACGCAGCCCCCTCAGTGGGTAATGTAAGTGATACGGGCACACACAGAGCTTCAGGCGGTTAATAATTCAAACCAAATGGAGGAGGCAATTGAAAACGCTCGGGCCACGGGCGACACACGGACACAAATATACACAGAAGTGGAGATACACACACACACACACACACATATAATAAACGCACAGGCAAACAGAGGTAGATACAAACAGACTCACATGGAGACACACGTAAACACACACGGTGCAGTATTGATGAAGAAAGGCCAATAATGAGGCTAATGAGGCCTTGAGCCCACATAAAGCTACAGCACTGACTGACTAAAGGAGACATTACAGACAGAAGTACATTTTTACTAACTAACACATGTGCCAGCTATCCTTTTTTATTTTTAGCTCTTCAAAGTTCCTTACAAGAAGGTTGTTCTAAGAAAATATTCAAAAATACTCTGCGCAGGTAAACAGTATATTAGGATCATACAGTGCCATAACATTTTTACGCTAGCTGGTAAATTGAAACCAAAGCAAACGTGCAACACATTACTGTACAATTACAATTAGGTAATTTAGCAGACGCTTTTATCCAAAGCGACACAACAATTACAACAATTACAAGGAGCAGATAGGAGCCGATAGGAGCCGATAGGAGTCAGGCATCTTTCTCAAGGATGCTTACAGGTAGGTCAACCCATGACCTTCCTGGTGGGAGTCGAACAATTTCCCCCTCGTGGATTAATAAATTAATTTTACACGTGGTGATAAGCATTTTAGATTCTCTTTCACACTTTATACCCCTTCTGCTTTGTGTTTGTGTTCGTTGGAGTGTGTCTTCTTCTCACGTTGCTTAATATGTGGTGTAATGAAGCAGACACTGGTGGGATCCTTCATTCTCTCTGTATAGGCGTGCAGAAAGATGCTGTCGTGCATCTTGTGCCCTCACTCACAAGTCACTATTGTTTTCTTCAGTGACTCATAACTCAGTTTCCGCTACTTTGAGGAGCTAGTAACATTAGCATGGCACAGCTTCAATGACAAGCCCAAAAAGATGTGCCAGAGAACGAAGCTTCCTATTGCACTTAGCGCCAAAATCTGCTCCCTCTCATATACAGCACATGAGATGTGAATCAGTGGCCATAAACACATAACAGCCATATAACAGCCAGCATGACTGCTATGGCATAGAACCCCTTTCTTCCTGCTACTATTGAACCTCTCTCTCAATCTCTCTCTATCTCTTTGATATGCATTTGGCAGGCGCTAAAACAACACTAGTCTTCTCAATTCAGAAGCCTTGTGCTAACACTGGCACATGCTATGTGTGCCACATGGGGAAGGGAAGGATTGGACCACAGTATCCTGCTGGCTAAGGATACTGTGGAAAATGCTCAACATGCACCTTTCACAGCAACCCGCCTCAAATGGAGCCCCAAAGTGTAGCACAAAAGTCATCCTTCTCAAAACCTCATTATAATGTTTCGGAACAGCTATTAAAACTTCTGAGGCAACACGCTGGGAGCGGTTAGGAGAGAAATTGCACAAAACAACAAAAGCCAGAACAGGGAGGCAGGCTTTGACTCGAAGCTTGGAGCAGCCGTGTGTTGTGGCGACTGGTGCTACTGCACCTGGAAGGAACAAACTCGCAATACACACCCATTTTACTGCAACACTACTTTTGTCAGGTGCCACACTTGGCTCGCTTCGTAATATGCCCTTGGTTCTCCTATTGGTTGTATCAATAGATATTGACGGTGGTCCTCTGGTCTTCCACCTTGTGGCCACACCACGCATGAGCAGGCAGAACCAAGCTTCCAAGATGTCGCAGCCAATAGCCCTTGGTTCACTGAGCAAATAAGCCATTGGAAAATACGAGCCACCATATTCTTCTACAGTATTTGGAAGTCTATGGGCAAAAAGCTGGGAAAGTCAAAACAAACAAATACAACAAAATAGAATAGAGTGCTGGTTAAGGGCTTTCTCTCTCTCTCTCTCTCTCTCTCTCTCTCTCTCTCTCTCTCTCTCTCTCTGTGTATAATCTTTGGCTACACACTCGTCTAGTTTGTTGATAGGTGTAAAATATATGTGAGCAGCTTTTGTTAGCAGTCAGCCAGCAGACAGGGGAGGGGCAGATGCTGAGCTAGTAAAACCTGTCATGTTTGTCTGAGAGAATCTCACATTTGAAAAGCAGCCACACACTGAAAAAAATGGTGTTAAACTTGAGTGTGCCAATGGCGTTAATCTAACACAATAACCACCAGAGACAGCCTTGCCTGAACACCTTTTGAAAGAGCTCTCAAAAAAACCTGAATTAACAGTCAGCATAGTGATAATCTGGAGGATGTAGACCTCGTGAGAAAACGGAAAAATGGCACAGTGTGCAGTGGAATCCTAAATTAATTGAGGTGAAACCCAGGTGATAGACAGAACCCACACAGAATGTCAATATAATGTTATGAAAAAGGTTAAATTACTCACCTCCGTCGGAGAGTGCAGCGGACTGTAAGAGAGCAGAGAGAGACATAGATCAGAGTCTGTCAATATCAGGTAGGGCGCGCGCACACACACACACACACACGACAGCATTCATACGGAGGCTTATGGCCACAAAAACACTATGTGGTGCAACACTTTCACAAATACACACACACACACACACACACACACACACACACACACACACACATTCCGATTAAGACACACACAGGGTTGTAGAAAAAGTGAAAGTGCCGTTAGCGCAGATGTATGTTTTACAGTATGTACAGTGTGGGTGAAATCAGCTGTAAGCTGGCTATGGTTGCTCTGCAAAACCCAACCCTCACGGGGGTTGGGTTCAGGGTGTGTGTGTGTGTGTGTGTGTGTGTGTGTGTGTGTGTGTGTGTGTGTGTTTGAGAGAGAGAGAGAGAGTGTACTGTATCTCTGCGAGTTTTGTGTTACAATAACCCTTCCCCAAACTCCCCTGTATCCCTGCCCACATATTCACATCTTGGCACAGTGTTTACTTGCAAGATTCATTTAACATCCAACACATTCAAAAATACATGTTACATGCTAGGCAGTTCTTAACCTCATCTTAAATTAATAGCTTGCAACTGCCTTCTCAAAGCATTCTTACTTCTTACTCATCTCCCTGTACTCATATCCACACACACACACACACACACACACACACACACACACACACACACACACACACACACACACACACACACACA
>JAOEHI010053603.1:5667-44349 GCA_025447815.1 Percopsis transmontana | reverse complement strand
TAGGAGGCTGGTACAGGTGTGTGTGTGACGATGTAGGAGGCTGGTACAGGTGTGTGTGTGTGTGTGTGTGAAGATGTAGGAGGCTGGTACAGGTGTGTGTGTGTGTGTGTGAAGATGTAGGAGGCTGGTACAGGTGTGTGTGTGTGTGTGTGTGTGTGTGTGTGTGTGTGTGAAGATGTAGGAGGCTGGTGTGTGTGTGTGTGTGTGTGTGTGTATTTGTTCACACAGTGTTTAAATACCACTGCAGAGTAACACAAATGCTAAGGGTACAGTATGACCTGCACACATCCCAGTACTGTGATGACGTTAACAGGGGGGGTTGGGGGCGTTTGTGTCCGCTGGGTGCTCCAGGGAGGTCCTGACCATCCAGAAGTTCCTGGAAGCCGCCGCGCGCCAGGAGACCTGCGGCAAAGTTCGAATCCAGCGCTTCATTGAGAATCTGCTGAGGCGCATTGCTCTGGCAGAGCGGCTGGTCCAGTATTACCGTGGCGACGGTAGCCCGCCGAACGGCAATGCTCACAAGGTAGAGACGCGTGTCAAGTGACAGACGTCGTAATATACATGGAGGCACAGCACGCACACACACACACACACACACACACTGCAACCCACAAAGGACACACTTCCAGACACTGCATACAATACAAATATGCAAATGTTGTGCAGTTACTTTTATTATAGTTAGCTATATTGTGTTGGTGAGTTTGACCATTTGATATGTGACCTTGTCCTTTTTGTCTCAGCACCACCAGCAACAAACCGACAGTGGACCATACCTGATCACCAAGAGTAGGTAAGGTATTATCGCCCCTTACATCAGTACACACTGTACCTTCTATCACTGTTTCTGTATATATCACAACAGGAAGCAGGATGGGTCCTGTGTTTGGCAGGCAAACGGGGCTGCTGATGTGAATCAGTTCCTCCGGGAAAGCTAAACAAAGCGGTGAAGGCGTGCCTGAGGAATTAGTCATGTGAACGCCAGCCTCATTATACAGGTCTCTGTTTAGGTGTCACCTGGAATGGAAGGCTCTCTCTGACTTGACTTGTTGTTTGAACTTTCATTCACAGCTGTTGGATTACCGCTTCCTAAATGGCGGGAAACCAGAGAGCGGTGTCTGTAACCATAGTAACTATGGTGTGTGCGAGCACATCTTCCGCTACTGCACTATCCAGTCTTTTCGATGTTTCCCCATAGGATTCCATTAGCCATTTTGCGTTCTAACTCTGTACAGGAGACATTGTGATCGGTACCCCCTTTTAATTGCTCATGTGACCGGCTTGTCTTCCTGTTTCCTGTGTCGGCTCCATCCCAGGTCAGTGGGCACCCAGCTGTTCTCTTCCGGTCTCCATGACAACAGAAGCCACTCCCCTTCCCAGCACAGCGGCTGCCCGATGTTCTGCAAGCCGTCCCGCGAGAGGGGCCGCGGGCGGGACCGGGACCGCCGGGAGCGCCCGGCCCCGGCCTCCAGGCTGTTCTGCCGACCCGAACACCGCGACGACATATGGAACCAGCAGCGGCGCCGGTCTGCCGGGTACGAGGCCTAGAACCTTAGAGGAGGAGGAGGAGGAGGGCGGAGCCCCGGGGGGGGGGGGGGGGGGGGGGGGGGGGGCGCGCCGCCGCCCCCCCCCCCCCCCCCCCCGCGACGGCTTGGAAAACCAGACAAAAGAACATGGATGGTACGGTAAAAACTATGAATAACATAATCCCTCCTCACTCATACAGCAAAAAAAGAAGAAAAAAAACTAAAAATGATAGGGATGGGTGAGAAAAAGGGAGAACAGAGGGAGGGCTACAAGGGAGAAGAGGAGAGAGAAATAGGAAGACAAGAGGTGCGGAGAGAGTTGAAGGTGAAGGGGAAGGGTGAAGGACGAAGGCAGGGGAGAGGGCAGACTTCTAATGAGACAGAGAACGGGGCGAGAAGAGAAGTGATGTGCGGAGGACGGGAGAGTTAAGGTGAAAACATTCACAGAGGGAATTTTAGCGGCGAAATTGCAGCTTGTTTCGCTGGTTTGTCGGTCTTGCGTGGAGGCAGACAGCCTTGAGACAGTGAAGACCAAAAAAAGAAGTTGAACGGAACAAACAAATAAAACTAAAAAAAAAACTAAAAAAGAGCTTCCCTGTCCTTCTCTGGGAAACATCAGAGCCTTATCGATTAGAGCGTCCGTTGAAGTTTATCGCTGCTGCGAGTCCTTGAGATTAAGAGTTTTAAACCCACTTCCCTGGAGAGCTTTCCTTGGCTGAACTTAATGAGCAGAAATATAGGCACATGTCAATAAGACACAAAGAAACACTGACTGAGCACTGTGCAGCTTACACAAAGGGTCTGGGAAGATTGCTAAACAATTGATGAGAGCGAGAAAACTACAGAGATCTGTACTCTCGTTTCAGGTGTCTTTCATTCCAAGGCTGACCCTGACTTCTTGATGGAGATCAATTCCATTTTTGTTGTTGACGTAGCTGACTGTAGCTACTTTTTTTTTTTTTTTTTCATACTTAGTAGGTACTTTGTGCCGGAAAAAAACAACAACAACATTGCCCAAGCTCGACCTGCTAATGGCCTAATTACTATATCAAGGTGTACCCTGTATGGTTTGGTTTTTTTTTTTTACGTGAACAGTGACACCCCCAAAAGTCTCCCAATTATTTATCTCAATGCTGCCAAAGGGCACTGAGCAAGAATTCCAGCTCAGCACACAGGCAAGAGTTGAAGCTTTTAAATTGGTATGAATGTCATTGGGAAACCTTGCCATGCTACGTTGAGGACAATTATAGTCAATTATATTATAGACAATTATAGTCGCAATTGTTTGGCATTAGAGAACCCGGTACCCAAGTAGCCACTGAACTCGGACAGTGCTCACAAACGGGGCTAGGGATAAAGCTGATTTATACTGTACATATACCCATGTATGCGCTAGGCTTATCTTGCAGATATTCATGCTTCACATAACAACTCATACTGACTTCATAAGATAGCAGACAGCGATGGTGAAACCCTTACACACCTCCCTGGCCAAAATAGCTTGCAAGCCGCCAACGTCAAGAGATGTGCACCACCCATGTAACTAACACCGTGTGTGTGTGTGTGTGTACGTGTGCAGGTTATCGTTTTTAGGACCAATATTATATTGTATTTTGATTGAAAAGAGGTGTGTGTTTGTGTGTGTGTGTGTGTGTGTGTGTTTGTCTGTGTCTGTCTGTGTTTATCTGTGGGGAAAGTGTGTTGCTGTGTTTGAGGCTGGTAAAAGGGGGAGTACGTGTGTGTGGGAATCGTGAGGAGGTTGTGCGGAAGCAGAACTTCTCTATCCACCCGTGAGAAGGTGGGTGGGAAATGAATGTGGGAAGGAGGGAGGGGGAGTGAAGGATGACTCACAGGCAGAGAGAGAGAACAGAGAGCAAGCCAAAAGAAAATGGTTTAACTGGTAATATGTTCTCATCTGCTTCTAAAGAAGAGTTAAACGCAGGCAGTTGTCTTCTTGGATATTAGTCTACTTTGTATCAGTCACGTCACAGAGATGGGATGTTAAATACGTCTATAGCTACAATCTACGAACAGAAGAGCTTGAGCTTGAGATTTTAGTCAGGCGCCATCATTTTAGTTTGAAGTAGGAGCTCTGGGCTTGATGTATGGCATCACAAATTAAGACTTTTAGATCTTTTTAGTTTATGACCTAAGAAACTTAGTAGCGCCTTTGGTTGTAAGAGACACACTTAATGAGCCCATTTCAGAAAAAAATACATATTACATATTTAAGACTCAAGTACTAATGACATTTGCAATGAACTAGTAAATTAAGGGTAGAATTATATTTATGCAACTTAAGTAGAAAGCCCTGTGCAATGGAATGCCTAAGGTATGGCAATCACAGTTCCCGATCACACACATATGACGGGATGGCTTTGGAGGTGTAAGAACGGCGACGCAAGGGTGACCTCTATTGATGGAAAAAAGTAAATGCATGACCGTGTTCACAGCAGGGCAGCATTTTTACCTCTAAAGTACCCATGCATCAAGGTACTTGAAGCCTGCAGAAAATCCTGCTGCATGTTACCTTATGGGAAATATCTCACTACGAAGAAGGCTTTTAAAGTTCACTCTCAAAGGGGAACAAATAACTCTGAACATGAGTTGGTGGAGGGTGAAAGACATCAAAAGGTGTGGTATTCTTATTTCTGTAATACCAACATATCTGGGTTATCTGAGTGTTCATCAAAAAGAAGAAACTAAATTCAACTGAAATGGTAAAATGTGGAAATACCTCACAAAGACCACGAGGTTTTAAAAGACCTGTGAAATCGCATAATGACACTAGCTCTTACTACTTTACTCACTAGGCCTACTAGCAGCTAAATACCAAATAAACCCAAATAACAAAAGGGGAAATCCCTTTAACAGCACAGAAGTAATCTCACAATTTCCCCCCGGGATTAAGTATCTATTTCTCTTAATTCACATTCTAGTCTTAACATACAAGTGCAAGCCAAATGGAATACAGTAGAGTTCCATTATCACCATATCTGCCAGACACATAGCAATAAAAGGCTATCCAATAAGTCACAGTACAAATTTGCCTCATAATGAAATGAGAAAATGCTAAAGAAAATAAAGTCGCAACTTTGGTCTGATCTCAGCAAACAGGAGAGGAACTTTGATGACCTGTTAAAGCTGCAAGGGCCCTTCCCATTTGTCTCTCCCACACACACTGGCAAACTCTTACACACCAGTCTCCTACCTTTGAGTTTCCCCTTTGTTCCTTCCCTACTCGTCACTGTCAAAACTCGCCGAGCCATAGCCAAGTGTTTCCCAGCTGCCATCATTTGTCAGTCATCCCCTGAATGCTTCTCCAGATGTTGCTTTTATACTCCAGCAGGATGATTAAATGTTTGGACTATGGCTGGAAAATGAACTGCTCACACCGTTACACTTGAAGATAAAGTTACGAGAACACGCAGTGTACACGGTAAACCCTCAAAAAAAGAGACTGAAGGTACAGTAGATTTGGGGGAAAGAATGCCTTCTTTATTCATCCTAAGAACCGCATGGTCCAGCAATAGAGAAAATGAATATCCATGTCTAGTATTAAATAATAATCTGTTGTTTGCCCTATGCACAATATAATCTGTGGGTTCTCTGTAGAACCTACTTGTGACATTGTGTATTTGAAAGTGGGATGTTTATTTAAAAACAGCAGGTCAGGTTTCTAAAAATCACTGGTTTAGATGTGGATTGTTTATCCACATCAGCATAAAACCAGAAATATCGGTAATAATATAAATAAAGAAAGCCCCTTTTGCAGAATAGGCCGCTGATATCTTATGGAGGCTCAGGTCTATTGTATAGACTGTTGTACTACAGTAGGATGGTCTAGCAAGACCATATTACAGTGAATGTCTGCTTGTAGCTACTAAATTTATCACAGTATAGGCCAAATCCCAACATCTGAGTCAAAGAATATGCCTTACACAAGACGTCAGGTTTGTGACGTTGGATAGTTCGAAATCAAAAGCACACGACTAAAGTTAGACAACTTATATAAGATGACAGAAAATAGTTGCAATTCACTAATGACAGTGTTATTGATCACGCGCAACATAGTCTCTTGTGACAAACCAACCAAGCATGCTTGAGATTCATGGATTCAACTTTCACTTGCATGTTATTGTGACAACGTAAGTAAGATCAACTCAAGTGTAGAGCAAGACAAATTGAGGAAATAACGTGCGACTGTGAAAAAGGTCAATTTAGACAGAGCTAAATTAAATGTCAAGTTGGATTAACCTAGCTGGGCACTGCCAAATTGTGTGACTAAATGGGCTAGTAGTCGCATTCCAAGTTCATTTCAGCTTGGCTAATAGAAGGTCACACATTCAAGACAAAGTCAGGTCGAAGTTAGCAACTAGCATTGTGCAGAACTCAAAGCGAGCGACTTCATTTGTTCTATAGAATATTTCGTTTTTCACCACTCTGAACGCAGATGACAAATTGAACTTAAAGTAAATGAAACGGTGTCTAACCGTGACATATTGCATTTTCTAAAAGTCCTTCAACCCTTTCAAAAGCCTGAAATACCACTGCAGCGTAGCAGACCATGTATATTACACTGACAGTGTGCCCTTGATGTGAAGAACATAGTTTGTTTGGGGGGGGGGGCACACTTTTGTGTCATTGTTGTATTGTCTAAGTGTCTAAGTGAAGTTTATCACTTATCCAAATCAATCCAAAAAAAATGCTTACTGTAGCATCTGTTGAATGAATCAATTGTAATATTCTGTTGTTTTATGTCAATGCATTCAAATTGGATAAACATTGAATATTATATCTCAACACAGCATACATCTTTCTATTATTCAATTCAAGTTGAACAAAAACTTATAACAAACTTACCTTGCTTGGAATCCTGAGGTTTTCCACGGGACTGAGGTCTGACATGCTCTCCTGGGGGCTTTTCAGACCCTGAGAAAACAAAACTCACTCTTAGGCCATTTTGAGGTCGGGAAAAAAGAGCATACTAATTTGAAGTACAGTATAGCATGCAGAAACTGTATAGCTAACATACTGTATCTTTTATTCGGTAGAGGCTAATCCAAAACCAACTTGTCACAGCATATTACTACAAACCTCCAGCGAAAACCTGATTTCATAAGCAGTCCTAGAAAGAGACTATAGATTAGGTAAGATGTCTAGCATTACCTTGCAAGGTGAGAACTTCCCTCAACGCCCCCATATCCATTGTAATGCCAAAGGTGTTATAAAGATCAACTATTATATTTGCAGGACAGCGTGAAAATTACACGGATAATTTACTGTATGCAAATGCATCAAAGCTGAAACGATGCCGCTTTATTATATCAAGTTTCTTTTTGTTTTCGCATCTGTCTGAAAATGAGCTGTCAAACTAGCTAGCTAGTTAGCTTGGGAGTTGAGTGTTTAGACAGAGCGACGGGTAAATTCCTGCTTTACTCACCTGTCGGGCCATCAGCGACTTGATCTTCTGCATCCTAAAACGAGCTTTTTACAAAAGATTTAAAGGCAGTTTTGTTTTGATGTCAACCCTTCGGCCTCAGTACCACTATAGGGTAGTAGACATGATGTTCATGTCACGTGACTGCTACAGGAACCAGAACACCTGCATGCTGGGAATAGTAGTTTATTGTGACGTTAAATTGATTGTATTTTATTCTTGTGCTAAATTTGATTTTGATTTATTTATCAATGATTTGATAAAATAGCAATAGCAATAGTTCTAAACCTTTATATGTACATAAAAAGTGTTCAAATATTTTGCAAAGCAATATTATTGTCACACGTAGTGTTATTTTATTTCTACACCACTGGATGGTAGTCATTCAACAGAAATATGACAAAGGTTCAAATGAATGCAATACAAGAAAATAAAACATAAAGACACCAATAAAAGCCTTAATCATACAGAAAAGACACTATGTTAATTGTGACACTCTGAACTATCATTTATCTCTTATTTTAAATTATTTAAAGCTCTAAAGGACTATATACATAGAAGTAAGTACATATAAACTGCAACCCACATTTTTCTTCAATAACAATGTGATGATGATACCACACCCTGAAGAAGGTGCAAGTCGACACGTCTTAGTGTGCTTTTTAATGACCTTAGCTCATTGAAATATTTTTTTCAAACCTACCTTGAGTGCCTGGACCTGGATTTTTTATGCCATTATTTTGTTTGGTCATAATTTTGTCCACTCTCCTTGAAACATGTGATGATGTCACCATCTCATTGCACAGATGCCCACTACACCATCACTCCCACACACAGCTCAAACCAGTTAAACATTGTATCAATTATGAAAACCTCCATGCAAAACCTCCATGTGAGCGTGTTTTCGTAATTGCACCATGAGGTATTGTTTTGTGCATCAAAATAATACCCCAAGGTGAAACGCAGTCAGCAGGAGACAGACAGCAAGCACAGTGAACACCAGTTGATGCCTTGGGCTATTTCCCTGTCAAATGAAGGTGAGGTCATTCTCCTCAGGTGAATTTACTCTACTGTTGTTTGTTATGCAGTCATCCACAGTGTGGAGCCTCCCTCAAAGCATACACTGAGACGGAACAGATGGCAGCCCCTACCAGGAGATACCACAACAAAGACACAGTTTACTCAACTGGCCCACAACATGCGGTTACATTTAGAGCAAAACTATGACCTACTTGGTTTTACAAATGATTAAGATCAAAAAATTCTTGTTGTTATTCACATATTATTAACATCATTTCATGAATTCATTTCAGGTGAAAGGTAGAAGTGAGATAATTCATATTGAAAAACAAGTCACTCCACAATAAAATAACAAAAGGTAAAATTGCAGTGATTTTATAAGAAAGTTCTTGCAATGTATTTGGTTATTATCAGTTTTAATAAAATAATAAAGGCTTTGAAACTGCTGAGAAACTATAACTTCTGTGTTTGCTGAACAACTGTCTACTGTGGTTTTGCCTCCCTTTATGACAGCTTTGGTCTCTCCCTGTCTTCTCAGTTTATTGAGAAACACACACACACATTCACACAGTACATCTATTTGTGACTCATATCAGCAGGAACAGGTGGAGGGCATTCTGCCCCACGTTGAACTAGCAGTCTGTTGATGCCACGCGCCTCTCCTTCACCATGCAATATACACAACATGTAAGATGCTAGCAGTTACTAGGCTAGCAGAAGCTAGGACTTCGACAAGACACTAATTAATCTTCAAGAGATGAAGAGATGGTTTCAGGAAAACGGCTATTGCCTTTTGTCAATGGCCACAACTGTTGGTGGTTATGAATGTTGTGGGGATTTCATAAATAAATTAGGAATAGAAAATCCCGTCATTTTGACAGTTACTCATTGTAACGGCTTCCAAAAATGCATCTGTATTTGTGAAATGTTTTGAAGGTTACCAACAAAGTATTTGACCACAATGAATAGTAAATGTTTATAAATCTTTATTTCAATACAAAATAAACGTATTAATTAAAACTATCCAATGTAGTAGTCTGCAATGAACTGAATATTATTGAATATTATTCATCTGCATGTCAATATTTGATTGCTTCAATGTCGAGTGGACTAATGGCTGCATTTGTGGAGTATAACATCAATACAAATAAATAGGAACATCTTTAACTAAAAATTGAAATTTCACGCACATAAAGAATCTGCAGTATAAATCCTTGTACAATATTTACATAAATATCTTGTAATTTCAGGCAATAAAAAGGCATTCTCTTCAACACTTGTGAGAAACGTGGTTTGGGAAAGACTTAAAACAAATAAATGAAATTTATCAGCAATAAAATATTTTAAATTATTATTTTTAGTAAGTAGGACATGGGAACTGTGCTATCTTAATAGCCCTCTATACATCATCAAAACAGACATGAACACATCTATTCAGTCTTCAATCTTGATTTCTAAAGAGAGTACTCTACACATCTCTGCCTCCAATGCACCTAGCACTTATGTCTTAAAACAATAACGTGTCATTTCAAATGACATTTGACATTTGTCCACCACATTGGACAGTAACAGTGCAAAACCAGGTTGTTTACATGACAGAGGGCTCTAGTGCCCAAATGTGTGCTTCATGCTTGGTTAGCACAGCACAGTAAAGCTATGAGAAAGTCTTAATGTGGAATACCGGTAATTATAGACTATGTCTCAGCCCTCCGGGCAAAGTCACTTCAGCAGACTCTGGGTAGGTGTTTCAGGAACGTGTCTGATTACATCATAGATAGTGGTGTGCATGTCCTGGATAGACCCAAGGCGTGCTAGAGATCTACACGATGCCTGGAAGACAATAACAACAGAACACAAAAAGGAATCAATGAGAATTAAAGGTGACATTATTGAAATAATACTGTTCTATCGCCAAAATGATGGCCAAAATGGGCCAATTACCTGCGTGGACTCCATTTTCCCAGGTATGGAGACAAACTCATAGATACCAAAGTCTTCAGTGGCGTCCTCATGACCTTTTGATACAACAATTTGAATCTCAGTTAACTATCAATTACTTGCTTTTATTTGTCCTTACTGGCTGTTAATTATTCAAATTCCCGTCAGCAATCAATACTTAGTATACTGTCTTGTTTGCTCTATAAAAAGTTAATGTTTATTTAATAAAGCCAAATACATATTTGCTTAGATGACATCATTCTGTTGTTATCTATGATAAATTATCTATTTATACTTCCTGCTTCAGGTTTCTGTTCTCCTCGTCTATTTGGTGAGGAATTACTTTCTCTTCGACCTGGTTCTCAGAAAAACCAGGTCGCTTAAGCCGTTAGTTATTTTCTTAACCAAATATGCCACACAAACTTTGGTTAAAATATACTCTATACTAGGCTATACAACATGTCTATTGAAGGACAAAGGAAGGAAGAAATGTGATAGGGTAGGATTAGTTTAGTTTACCTGAGCGATGCGGCCGTTTCTGTTCAGTTAGCGGTCTGCAGAAGAGAGAGCAGGTAATTAAAGCTTACGTGTATACTTAGTGTATGACTCATATTTGTATTCACTGTGTGGACAGTCTCGTTTGATATCTTACCTATTGTAAATTCTCATAAGTACTGTTGATTGAGGGAAGAGATAGAGAAAGAGTGAGAGAAAGAGAGAGAGAGAATTAGCAATAAAGAAATATTCAAATTTGACACTTGCTTTTGTGCCCAAGTTCCCTTCAGTTTGACTAACATTTACAAATGATTTCCATTTACAATTAGGATGAACTTAATCTACAGACAGGATTTAGACATTGGCGTTATCCTAAGGTGATAATGATAATAGCAGCCATTACGTCCAAACCAGAAGCACATTAGGCTAAACCTTTCTTAGCCTAACCAAGAGATGACACAAGACAGGTTTTCGCTAACTGATGTGTGGCTTGGAGTACTAAGCGAGAAAACTTTAAAACATTACATGAAATAGGTTCATGAGAACATCTAACCTCTCTTAGGGTGGCAGGTCCTTCTGAGAAAAAGCAGAAGCACACAGCCGATGATAAACAAAGAGCAAATGGTAATGACTGCCAGCATCGAGAAAGAGTTATTCTCCTGGGTGTGTTTCTCTTTGCCTGGGAACACAGTGAGAAGAGAATGTGACAGTTATTTTCATATATTGAGCATTAAGCCTTAAAAGTCTTTAGTATAGGTCATGGGCCAAATGTTTATGGCAAAAACAGATGCTTTCGTTGGTTGAGCTATCTTTAAAATAATAGATTGGCAGCATTTATTTGGCGAAAGCACCGATGTGTCTTTACCAATATCACCAAGACAACATATCAATGTTCCATTTAACACACAAAACGGCACATGCTATAAAACTCAACAAACAGAACAGCTGTTATCCACTGTTTGCTTTCCCATATAGCCTCTGGACTTTAACACAAGCAGAAGCAATCCTTAGCAACTGACAGAAAATGAAAAAGAAATCGAGACAAACAATTTATATCTTTATATTTATATTAAACTTCGAAGCAAGCACGAGGATTCCGCACAGTAGGGTGATATGCACAGATTGGCCAACCTACACAGTTCACAGTACCCTTACCCTCCTGTTCCAAGCTGGCCAGTGTTTATTAATGTCAAACTATACCTCTTACTGTTCATCAAACTCATCTTTTGGCAGCACATGCTGTTTGCAATATGATAATCTCATATAAATCCCCAAATCCACCCACATACCCTCACCCTGTGCCATGTCCCTCTACCCACCAGTACCCAAGCTGGCCACCACCAGTGTAAACTGGGCCTCATCCTGCTTCTGTGTGAAGTTGTTGAAGGCCCTGCAGAGGTACTCCTCTGCCTGGGCTAGGCGGTAGGATCGCACCTCCAGCCGGGGGCCCTCCGTGATGACCTGGGTGGCGTTGTGACTCTTGGAGATCCAGACGTAGCTGTTGGGGGGGTTGGAGTCAGCCTGGCACTCAAAGAAGACCAGCTCGCCGGGGTTGATGGTGAACACCTCCCCGGTCCGCAGGCCCTGGCCGGAGTTCACCTCCAGATTGTAAGGTCCGTCTGAGGAGGGAAATCTTTGCATTTGGTTACTTGTCCTTTTTTTTGTTGTGTTGCTTGTTTTCTTGTGGTTTATCCAAATATGTTTTATCCATCTTTCCATCCATCCAAATATGTTTTATCCATCTTTCTTTCTATCTATCTATCTTGTGTGTCTTGTCTGTCATTATATGTCTTTTTTAATTTTATTTAATTTGATTTTAATGTATTTAATTGTCTAATAACCCAAATGACAAATGATGATTTCGAAAAAAGACAGATAACAATAAGCTATATAGCTAAATATTTAATGAGTTAATGAGTCTGTATTCTGTGTCACAACACATCATCATCAGAACACGCGGCTGGTTCTCGCTGCCTGTTTCACTGTCCGAATCCTCAGAACAAACACAGCAGCTCTGATGAAATGTGCTTCCATGTAGACCCTGCTCATAAAGCCGGTCAGCCCCCATGTCCTTTACATCAACATTACAGTTGAGGTGTCGGTTAAGTGTGTTTGTGTACTCAATACTTTGATGCAAAGAATGAACAAAAAATACTCCAGATAAGAGAAACTGAAGTTAAAAGCGTGCTTTTTTTTGCTTTGGGGGATTATTTGGATTAAGATGGATGCCACTTTGATGCCACTGCAAATGTTTATCTTGGAAATTATACATCTAGCCAGTAAAAATTACAATAGCATTTTTAGTATTGTTGGCACATAGCGTAATTTATCAAACCAGACACGTACTAGTAACTAGTCACATAATCAGCAACTCCCTTAACTGAAAAGTTACAAAAGGCTTTTGTGAGATAGGCGACTACATCTCCCAATGCAAATATCACCCATGTGTTTTCTGTTTGTCGGGAGTAGTTTCAGCTCACATGTATTTACATACAGTCTATAAACTACTAGGTGTCCAAGAGGAAGAAGGCAAGAGGTGAATATACCAAAAAAGGGGAACTACACTAAGAGGGAAAAATATTCTTGGACCAAAATTTGCAGTGCGTTTCCTCTTTTCTGATAAGTGTGTACTTCCTGTATTTTCCTAAATCTTAAGTTAATAATGTTTTTCAAATTCAACAAACTCCCTGAATATGCTTATGTTATGCTCTGTTCTTAGATAGTACTAAGTATGCAGGTATGTAACTAAGCTACAGTATCTCTGATGTCTGCTGTTGTTCTTATAGAACAAAGACAACAGAACATACCCCACTTCATTATGATGACTGCTGTATGGCCAATTCAGCTATCCACAAATGATTGTAACTGCTACTAAATAAATGTAAATAAATGTAACTGCAAGCCACAGAGAGGGACATGGTTTCACTTACAGTACACATTGAGGCTGGCGGTCTTGCTGTGTCTTTGACTGATTTGGTTGCTAGCCACGCAGCTATAATTCCCCATGTCTTCTTTCTTCACGGGACTGATCCCCAAAGTGACGTTGTTTTGGGAGAGCTGGTATCTGTCGCCAGCACCTAGGGGTGCGTTGTTCCTCAGCCACTGGAAGGAAACTCTGGTTCCTCTCTCAACGGAACAGGTCCAGGTGACATTTACCTTGTCCTCGACGACCGTATATGACGGGCTCCTCTCAATGACTGGAGTTGAGATAGGTACTGAAAAACCAGACAGGTAAATCTAAGGCAAGGAATCACTTAAAGGTGTACTATCATCATAAAAGTCACCATATCTGTCACATGGTATTCTGTGTAAGACATAGCAGTTCTATTTTATGTGGAAAGGTGGACGCTTATTGCTCAAATCTAGCACTTTCCAAGGTCATTAAGGTCATTTGAAAGTAATCACTTTGAAACTTATGGATATTATGTTCTGCCTATCCTTCCCTCTAGAAATGTGACACATTTTCCAGAAGTGTGGCGGCGATAAGACACCCTCTTATCCGACTATCAGAAGTCTAAATGTAAATTTGGAGTAGGCTGAGTCATCACTGCATTTTCCCAACTCCAGTGCCTAGTGTCTCGCTCCACTGTCACAGCCTACGTCGTGGCTAACGTCTGGTGGTCCACACTCACCATCCACTGTGACGCGCACAGTCCTCTGCTCCTTGTTAACAACGCCCGGCTTCTTGTAGAACTCGATGTTGAGGTCCAGGTGATAGTCCCCCTCGTCGGTCAGGTTCAATCTCTGGATTTGCAGGGATACGTTGGGTTTGGCGAAGAGGAGGCGGCTGCGGTACGTCATGTCGACGATCGCCTCGTCTTTGGTAAAGGTCACGAGGGTGGTGCGGGCGCCGCTGGGCCCTGTGTGAGACCAGGTCCCCTGGATCTCAGCCTCGTCCAGCTGCAAGCGGGTTTCCACCAGCAGGAAGAGAGACTGTCCTTCGACACCATGGTGGACCAATGAAGGGAGGTGGATATTCTCCGACTGGACCTCTAGAAGTGGAAGAGAGGAAGTCAAAAGGAGAGAGAGATAGATGATTAGTAAGGGATAATGTCAGCAATGGTAAACACCAGCTTTTCTGATTGCGTATCCTATTCTTGAAAATTCCCACGTCCTGAAACTGTAGCTGGGTAGTTAATATTGACCCAGCTTCCAAATTGTTTCAGAGAAGACCAATGCCTGTCTTTTTTATCCTAACTGGTTGCAAAACAAACAATTGGTGCGTCTGAAGTACCTAGCACACCACAAGCAATGTGTTAGACCTTTTGTGTTTAGGTACTGGTTGGTTGCCAGGAGAGTTTCTTTGCTTATTGCTGGTGAAGAGGCTCTAATGTTTAACACAAATATACTGACTGGGATGAGAACGTGCATGAGCTGCTCTCGCTACGGCTTCGCTAATTTGAGTTTAAAAGAAACTTTGCCTGATGTGGCTGAAACCATCATTGCAAAAACATTGCTGTTTGAATGCTGGGGGGGGCTCCCTTTCCTCTCTACTCCTCCCCTTACAGCGGTCATTAGCTCATACCCTTCTTCACACGTCCCACTACAGCCGCCTGCACTTTTGTGGAGAGTTGTGTTTCAAACTTAAACAGTGAGCTGACGGCTACTTTTCATAATCACATGCCATTAGAATTGTTCATTAAGCGGGTATTTTCAACGGCTTTACGTTGAGAATGGAGCTTGCGGTGCAGTTAGTGGACAGTGTCTGTTTGGTTGCCAGGTGTTAAGTGGCAGCAGGTGAGTAGGTAGAAAGTGTGAATAGAGATGACACCCCCCCCTCCCACACACACACATAGACACTTCTAGTTATGCATAGTAATCTCCTTTACTTCTCCCACTTCCTCCGTTTTTGAGGGCTTAAGGTAAAGTTGTATTCACATTTAAACTATTCCATAGTGAAAATCCAACTAAGGCTTAAACTCACTGTAAACGTTTTGAATGAGCATTAATTCATTTATTTGATCGGTTGAATTTCAACATTTGCATCTATTTTTAAAAGGTAATGCTATTTATTTTATTTATTCTCATACCTTTTTATACAGTTTTCATACACCATTCCATACATTTCTCTCTTTCACCCCACCCCTTTCATCCAGCTATCATCCCTCTATCGTCCCTCTATCGTCCCTCTATCGTCCCTCTATCGTCCCTCTATCGTCTCTCTATCGCCCCTCTATCGTCCCTCTATCGTCCCTCTATCGTCCTTCTATCGTCTCTCTATCGTCTATTTGTCTTGGGGACACCATCCACCCCCATGACCACTGCGGTTGTGTTGTTCATTACAATAGATTAACTGTGTGATTATGGTCTTATGTCCTTAATAATAGATGATGCTCTCACACGTTTCCGTTCCAAACAGACCCACAGGCTAGTTTCTGTGTGTATTTGTGTGTATTGTCAGAAGTGTGCCTGTGTTTACACCAGCTGAGTTCTGGTGAATAGGCAGAAAACAGAGGGAGTGTGCCAAGCCTGTTCCGCCATTGTTGTCCCCAAACAAGGCCGGGATTGTTGTGTTGATAAGGTGCATTGACTTGCAAGTTCACTTTGATAATGGGCTCGGGGCTAAGAGTATGCCTTCGTTAGCGACACACACACACACACACACACACACAAGTCAACAATATGCAGTATGCACACTTCAAACAAGATAGCTGCACTACAGACCCCAGAGCACCTGCGTCTCTGCGCCTTCACACACACCCAGGTTGTTTGGACTGTAAACACATTTAACTAGTGCATGGCCGAACACTGAGCGGCCATCTGATATATACACTCTCCTTTTTAAAAGATAGGGTCAAGGCTGTCCTTCATATATAAGGTGCATGGTTCCAGGAATCAATGTAGCTACAGGTCCTTGTTTGAGAGCCCAGTTAAGTTGGTTTACGTCTGCTATCACTGACTCATTGTGGTCTGACAGGTCTCCTATTTTAACCTTCTACTTCCCCTATAGGTGACTTACATATGACACCATAAGTCTATAAAGTCATGCTTTGATGACTGTTGTAGTAATGTATAATACCGTATATATAAACATAAATAATATGAATACCCTTATACCCTGTATATGCAGACTCAAACAAAGAAATAAAAGTCTTTGTTTAAAAGCTTTCTTTAAAAGCTCTTAAAAGCACCTTCATTTGCATTTGAAAATATTTATGGGGACGTTGCTATTTATTTAATAGAATTGAATGTATTGTATTGAGTTTAATATGAGTATTAAAATGTAAGATTTGGGATAACATTGTGAGTTTGTTTTTGAGAAATTTGCCTTATTTTGATCACTACTGATTGACCTAGTTACTGTTTTAGCCAAGCATACTCTGCCTATATAACTTAAGATCTAAAGTTAAGTCAGCTGTTACATACTTTTATATAAGATGTATAAAATTACAACCATTCAACCAAAGCCCTTTTAGAAATGGCACTAGAGACATATTGGTATCTACACATCTTATATCACAGTTTATATTTTACTAGTATCAATGTTTTATCACTTGCCTGGCCCCCCAACGCCATTTTCTAAAAGAAATCCCACTGGTTTCGAGTAAGCCCTGTGTTGGTTGTTCTGTCCAACCTTTAATGCCAGCCTAAACACAGCAACCATGGCGACCTATGCGCAACCACCAGCCTGTCCCCACAGACACACACACACACACACACACACAATGCTCTTACCTGTCAGAATAAACAACGCAACGCAGAATTTAAGCTTTCTTGTCCACAAGGCCTCCATGACATCTTATCCTCTGGGGCATGAGTGGCACGTATGACGGGCAGGAGGGGGGAGCGAGAGGGATGTAGGTGGAGAGGAGTGGAACAGAGGAGGAGGAGGACGAGGAGGGGAGAAGTTGGGCTGGTTGCGGTGACAACATTTGCCAGTTAAATGAGAGGAGCTGGCCAACGTGCTGCACCCAGCCACCACAGCCAGGCCCCGCCCACGGGAACACAGCAAGGAAGAAGTCCAACTGGCATGGTTCACACACACTGAAACTAGAACGCACACGCACGTGGCCCCTATGGGAGGTCACACCAAGACACGGAGAGGAACCGAGACCTACTGTATTGGCGTAAATGTATATTTTGTCTATATCAAAACAAGGCAGCTGTCACAGTCCACAAGTTCGTGAGACAGAGAAACAGACAAGTCAAGTGAACAGGCAGACATGCAGATTTGTAATTGCGCATATTGTGGGTATACATTTTCAGATATGGATAGGTTGATAAATCAGTGAGGGGCTAGTTATCACTCTGCTATCATGCTAATGTTTGTTTTTTAAAGGGAAGTGTGCAGGCTACTCAACCTTTTCTACCCTTTAATTCCTTATGGCATAATATACGGAATCTTGTGAATTCCTTAGGCCATTGTAAGGTAAGGTATCTCTTTGAGGGACAGAGGGATACGAAACAATGTCTGACACTGATCCATAGAGAAAGAGGCTTTCTTTTAAGCTGGCCTCAAGCTAAGCTCTGGGTGGGTTCAGGGTACACTGTACATTTTCACACGGGTTTTCATCGCTCGCACCTTTTGAATAAAAAAGAGAACAAAGAAAACTAAAATCGAAGCCGTCTTTGAGCCATTGCGCTCACGTTTATTCTGTAAACAGGGGTGCTTCACTCCATTTTCAAAGTCCAAAGGTCTAGCAGTATTTAATCGAGTAAACATATCACATGTCATGACAGTAGACTGTACTCCCCTAAAACAGTGGTGGAGTTACTAGGAGTTGAATTGGGGCGTGAATGAATTAGTCCATTGTGGGCTTCATAAATAAATGCCTGGTTCAGTGATGGCACTATGGACGGACTTGTATGTCTATCCCCATTGTCAGATAGGTCCATCACGGGATGGTCATTCACTGGGGGGGAAAAGAACAACAATAAAAGCATTTACTATATCCAGTCAATAGATGTCACACATTCAGATGATATTTGGGATACTACAGATATTTTAAGAGTTTAACAAAATATATTTTCATAATTTATTAAATTATTACGTATTATATGTTTATATTCTAAAGGTTATTATTAAATTATTATTATTATTATTATTATTATTATTATTATTATTTTATAGTGGGTGGGAGTGGTAGGATACTTGTACATTCATACACAAAGAGCATTTATGTGGTCAAAACTGAGTTGACCATGGTTTACACACACACACAAACACATTTAAATATTTGACATATTTTTCAACTTCTTTTTGAATGCAGAACTAAAACTTAATTTTTTTTGCACGGACTAATGACTTCATGTCCACTTCTTTATATTAATTATTATATTATTAATTATAAGTTTGTCTTATTAAATTGAAAGACGTTCTCCCGGTGTGACCCCGGTAGGAAAAAGAAGCCTGAAATTACGTTAGTGAATAGAACCTGCAAGTATGTCTTCTTAACCTCTAGATGTCGCCCTTGAATTATCCAAAGAGTTTAGTTCAATCGTTAAGTAAGTGTTTACATTTTTTTTACATCTTTGTAACATCTGTAACATCGGATTTTTGTGAAATTGTGCAACTGTTTATTATCTCTATTGCTCGCAATTTTGATGATTTGGGAATTAAATAGAAGTCCTATCAGTCATTCTTCAGTAGGTACATGGCACCAAGTCTAAGCACAGACATTACGGTAGCTATGATATATCCAATGTATTTATGGTTGTTTATATGTTATTTCGGCTGGTGTTTGCATATGTGTTATGGTATGGCTTGGTAGGACTGGTCTATGTGTGCGCACACACACACACACACATAACCTCAA
This sequence comes from Percopsis transmontana, assembly GCA_025447815.1. Taxonomy (NCBI): domain Eukaryota; kingdom Metazoa; phylum Chordata; class Actinopteri; order Percopsiformes; family Percopsidae; genus Percopsis; species Percopsis transmontana. Next base: position 25,174 of record JAOEHI010053603.1, on the reverse strand, counting down.
ATGGGGGCCCTCTTGCTGTGTTGAAACATGTCACATTTTCCGCGTGGAGCCTTCCAGCTCCTCTCCTCCTCCCTCTTCTGTCTTTTATCTGAGCTCCTTATCGGGTCTCCCCGCCTCATCCTCTCTGCCAGCGCCTCCTCCTCCTCCTCCTCCTCCTTCTTACTGGCTCCATCATTTTCCCCTTCCCCTCTTCTCCTGTGGCTTCTCCGCCTCTTTTTTAGCCCTTCTCTCTCTCTCTCTCTCTCTCTCTCTCTCTCTCTCTCTCTCTCTCTCTTTCTCTCTCTCTCTCCTGTAGCCTTGAGCTCCAGCTGCAGACAGTCAGAAAAGACACAGCACACTTGCCCACATCAAGGCCACACTATTGGCACATGGGTGTGTGTTCTTCTGTGTGTGTGTGTGGCGGGGGGATAGAATGTCTGTGTTGTGTTTGTGTGTGGGTATGGGTATGGGTATGAATTCCATGTGTGTGCGTGCACGTGTGTGTGTTATATTGTGTGCACATGCATGCTTGTGTAAGTGTGTTGGTCTGTGCGTGTGCGCACTTGTGTGAGTGAGTTCTATTCTAAATGTATGAATACATGTAGTGTTTGTGTGTGTGTGTGTGTGTGTGTGTGTGTGTGTGCATGTGGAGCAGTCATTGAAGTGGGGCCACATAGGGTGTCAGCGGCTCTGTAACGCAGTCTCTCATAATCCTCCGTCCTTCCAGTGAAGCGTAGGAAGATAAGCCCAGCTGTGCTGTTGCATCCTCTTTAATCACAGAGGATGTTGTTTTGTTGTCCCACGCCATGAAACCAGAGGTAGGGGGGTGGGGGGGTGGGGTATTAAAACGTCCGACATCCGGCCAATCGCTGATCACAAGCAATGTCTGAGATTCCATTGGCTCGTAAACAACCTTTGCACCAATTTGACACAACAATTTGACACAACAATTTGACACAACAATTTGACACAACAATTTGACACAATTTTACAATAGCGTGTATTTTAACTGTAAATTGTAATTGTGAATTGGACACTGCGGGTGGCAGTGAAAGTGATGAAAAGACCGTTTCCACCTGTGGGGGGTCCAATCTTGTGTCAAATGGTAGTGTAATTGAGTGAATTTCATGGTGATTGGAGTTCACTCTGAGGCATTGCCCATTTATTTACTACCTATGGAAGTATCCAAGTGGCCAAAAACGAGGTTTTAAAAGAGGTTTTAAAAACTACCAGTGTATTTGCAGCATTGATGAATGCAATGTCAAACAACAACCACTATGGGGCATTGTTTTGATTCAGAGGGTGGCACAGTTGGAAGATATAGAGTGAAGACAAATGAAGAGACTCAAGTGCAGGCCTGCAGGCCGCTTTTGGCTGCGTTTCTATTGAACACCTAGATTATTCTGTGTGTAAATGGACTAGTATATAGCCTGGCTTTATCAACATGTGGGTCCGACAATTGACACCACAAGGGGCGAAATGTGAGTCAATAGAGGGGGATGACTTGATTACTATTACCTTGTATGTCATGATTTAAAGCAGTGGGCATTCTCATGCGTGGGAAATACACTGTACCTGCTACACCACTCAGGAACTCTCTCTCTCTCTCTCTCTATTGCCTAAGTACATAAGTGGCACCTTGAGTGCCTTCCCTGAGCGTGGGCTGACTGAATGTTTGCCAATTGTCTAAAGAATACTTTAGCATTCTCCACCCTGAGCAAGCAGCTTCAACAGAACCAGTCAAGTATGCTTCTTCGAAGCATACGAGAGTGTGAGTGTGTGTGTGTGTGCATAATGAATCTTCATCCTTCTCTGTGTGGGTTCAGTTGCAACCATTCGATTGCAATTGCATTCAATTGCACTTCTGCTGCAGCAGAATAGTGTGCATGCTCGCGCGTGTGTGAGTGTGTATGTGTGTGTGCGTGTGAGTGCCGTGCGTGCGTGCGCGTCTGGGCTGGTGTGGTGAGAGCCCCACCCCTCTAACGCATTCCACTGTCTTCGGCTATCTCGCCCACGCACTCGCCATGTGACCCATGTGACAGGAAGTAGACCCATGTCAAATCCTGCTGCCTGCAGCCCGGCTCTCTGCTGTCTGCTGTTTCCATTCAGGCTGAGCATTGTGTCTTGCACGGGGAGGGGAATGCCAGTACAGCGTTGCATGTAAATGTTTAGGCCATTTATATGATTCATTCTTTGCATGGAACTGTGATAAGATTGTCCTGTTTGTTTTCTTAAGACTTGTTATTAAGTCAGAGTGTCTCATAAAACATTGCACTTTGACCTGAACGGGGCTACCCTGCAAGGGAGACTGAGCAAATGCAAATACATAAATATGTACTCATAGACTTATAGTGCACTTAGTGCAATGTGGTATCTGTCAATGGCAGGTGGAAGACTCTCCTCAACCGTTGTGTTGATACAGTTCACACCCACGTACACACAACAGGATTAGGCTATCTAGCTTCCTGTTCCCCTGCCTAGCAGTTCCCAGATAGATTACCAGTGAGAGATTCCAGCTCAGAGGATCAATGCACTTTCTCCTTTACTTTACAGAAGTGGTATTGGTTAGCATTTAGCATTTAGCATTTAGCATTAGCATTAAGTGACTTCAAGTATTTTAGTACTAATGCTACTACTGCTACTAATAATAGTTAATTATACCTTTAGTGCTTTTCAGGGTACTCAAAGACGCATAAACACCTCCCAGCAGGGTGTTTCCATATGATGTAGCCTACACCTGCATAATAGTGGAGTAGTGTTTTGACAAACATTCAATATGAATATAGGCCTACTGTTAATTGAATATGATGAACATTGGATTGGATGAAACACATGCACATGTGCACATGCACTACTCTGGCCCTGGTGAGTAAAAAAAACACATACTACCGTTAGTGTTTCAGGGCTGGGTGCAACAGAAACAGTTGCAACAACTGCAGTCTAAAAATGACTATGGAGACTGTTTCTGCTCCAGACATGACTAAGTAAAATGTCCCTGAGAGGTCTCTGAAAGGTGTATATTCACGAAAGCAGAGAAATGACAGCAATGTGTTTATTCCATAGCTGTTATGACTGCTTAAGAATCTTCCCCTGCAGAGAGATGCAAAACACACTTTTTTTCCCCTGTGTATTTGTGTGTATATTTCTCTCACTCTCCTGCATTACTGCATATATACAGTATGGTTGCAATGGACGTAGGTCCCGGTGGACAGAGACACCTCTATGTTCCCTCCAGACAGCCCCAGATACCAGACTGGAAATCAGCATTACCCCATCTCAGTTCGGCGCTTGCTTACTTTTCCTAGAAAAAAACACAGCATAAGAAACCTATGCTAACTCCAGGCCAATCTGTACAGTTGCTGTTAGCTTTGTAACAAGCAGACATACGTTTCGACCTTATTTGACCAACCAGGCCATATTTGAACAGCCTGGAGGTGTACAAGGGGAAAAGGTGACATATTCCCACACAGTCAGAAACATGCACCCCCCATTTGTTTTTGGTTTTGTTTTTGTTTCGTAACAACAGGCTGCCGTGTGATTGGTCATTTGATTTTGCTAATGGGAGCAGGCCTACTGCTGACGTGGCGCCCAAAACAGAGAACACTTCAGAGCCCTCCACACAGACCATGAGCTGGTGGTTCGTTGCCGGCTCGCGGAGAATATATGGGACCCAACACTATTACCAAAACACTCACACACACGCTGGGCCCTGCAACCCAAGTGGTATTCTTTTCTTACGGTGAAAGTTCCCTATGGTGAAAGTTCCCATCGGCAAAAAGCTAAGGAATGAGATTACATAGTTCCTGTCAAAGAGATATGGTAGGATAAGGGTAGTTCAGCAGCTGGTGTGTGTATGTGTAGGAGGGGGGGTGTCTTGCTCTAGTATCTTCATAGTATAAAGGCCAAATACCCATAAGCACCGACTGTGGCAATGTAATCAGCAAGACGTGTAAAGCAAAACGTTGCACGGCAACAAAGCTGGTGCTTGTAATCAGCTATTACCACTGACAAAATGATGACTGAGATAAGCTTGAGAATGCATCTGGAACTGGAAGATGACACACATACACATGCACATACACACCCACACACACACACGCGTGTGCACAAAGGCACATACTGTTTATATACAACAATGCCCTACCGCACTCACATATTGTACATACCCCTGTGGTAAGTCTCACATGTCCCCAAATTTTAGACTTGCAGTGACTGCAGTGTGCATGTGTTGTGTGTGTGTTTTTAGAAATCTATTGGGAGGGTCTGGGCCAACTTCTCCCACCAATGATGTCATAGTGAGGAACGTTTCTCAATTATGCAGAGGGCCACTGAACAGATGGTGGGAGTAAACTTAAAACTGACGGTTTTGAAACATTTACTGAACGCTGCAGTTTTTTCCGTGCAAACAATCATTTTGTGTTAAGATAGCCTAGTTTTCAGCGTTCCGGCTGCGGGCCTTCTACAGGTGAGATGGGAAAAGCCTAATATTTCCTTGTGTTAACTCTGCTATTTGTAGCCATGTTGGGGAAAAACCTGTTAACCATTAAAACCAAGACTGAAAGAGTGAAGTCTGAAAGGGTGGAATGCCCCAAAACCAAATTAAAAAAGGTAAAATATATAAAATTTTAGGTTAGGCAGAAACATACAGTATTGTTACTTGAGATTGACAGCTCTATGAGGCACGCAATATTAAAGCAATAACGCAATTGCAATCATTTTACTTGTAATCAGATTTTAACAAAAAATTGGCGGAAACCGGAAAATTTGAAGATTTAACCCTTCAGCTGATTGAGAAAATGTATCTGTGACCACCAGAATATTTACTAGCGACATCATAATCATTGCCGCGTGAAATAAAACTGTCCGAACATCAGACGACGCGCAGATCGCAATAAAAAATAAACAGCAGCGGTGCCTTTCAACAGCCATTCAAAGTCCCCAAGGTGGCTGTCGAGATAAACCAACCTTGATTTCAGATACTTGAGAACAACATGCCGCCATATAGATGATAAAAGAAAAGGTTGGTTTGTTGAGAGGATTACGCCTTGTAAAAAGGGTTTTAGTGGGATGGCAAAACATTTGACCCCAGAGCGATGAGGTTTTGTGCAATCTCAGACCTGTCAACATAGAGTTAATTGCACAATAATTCTTAAGAGCATGCAACACGTGCATGTGCATGTGTGCAAAACACACATCCATGGCGTGTTTTTGTCAATTACATAATGAAACGGAGCATGGGGCTCCTGACCTGCATCTTGATAATAATCTTAGATTAGGCTCCAATATTATTGGTTTAACTTGAACCACGAAGCAGTCGCCCACAGTGACTTTAAATAGCAAGAATTCTGACTATTTCCAGGGAACTCCAACTGGTTTTGTCATACCAAATTCTTTTTTCATGTAAACGTTTAGAAGAAGCCTGGATGTCCTGCTGATTACTAAGTGCTGACACAACAAACAGTAGAGCCTCATCTTCCATCTCAGTATACCACAGGCTTGTGATCATCTTTCCAGTCCACCATTTAATCGCCAGTCCATCCTTTAAAAAAAAAAAAAAACAGAAAAAAAATCTGCCAAATATTATATATTTGCCTCAGGTTGTTTTTCCGGCGTCTGCTGTTAATTTTCAGCGGAATGTGAGGAGCAGCTGTCACTTTAGCACATGAATGGAGCCGGTTTAGTGGCTCAGAGGCATCGGAGTGGATCAACGGTGCAGGAGGGACAGCTGGCCCTGAGGGGACAATAGCACTCTCAGTTAATCATTAATACTCTTAATGAACAGCAGCCAGGCACCAGAGGTTCACTAGTCGGTCTGTCCAGAACATTCCGTCTGCAACAGGAGGCCACTAGCTGACCCTGCACTGACACTTGTTGATCGGGGCCTTTAAAGGGGGCTCGTTGGTCCTCGGTTTGATAAAAAAAATGACACTGGGTTGATTTATTTTTAACTTGGAAACAATGGGTCTGTGCCGTGTGGTGTCTTTTTGCTACAATGAGTAATGTGTCGTTGTCCAACTATTCACATTGTGTCATTGTCCATGGCAGTAATACACGTTTACAGTACACGTTACACGTTTACTGTAAAAAGACAGAGAGGGTAAAAGGCAGAGAGGGGGATTCAATATGACAACTTAAGAGACACAGTGAATGATAAACAATAGAAAAGAAAGACTTTGTGTAACAAGCTCATCACACAGATTAATTATTAGTACTGTCAACGCCAGCAGTTTGCTAACATTTTTAACCCGTGACCCCCAAAACTAACTCCCTGAAAAATCATCACATCACCGTATGCTGTATGTATGCTTTTTTGTATGAATTTACAAACGTTGCTGTAATTAAAAAGCCTCCCACTCCAAAAGGGTTTGAGTACCACTGGCCATGAGCAAACGTCATGTCTCATTCAAGTTTAACTCTCTTCCAGGTTTCTGCATTATTAACATTATTTATCTGTTACTTATCGCTGCGGGTAATACAGTGAAAGCTGCAAGCATCAATCCATAAACTGTTACCACCATAAGTGGATTAACACGGCCCCCTGGGTAATCAGGTGCCATGTGGACCACTTCAGATGCCATTGTCTTTTAGAAAAGGCAAAGAATCACAAACAGAATCAAACACAGTGATATCAGTCAAATTTAACGGTTGTTCCCCAGGCTAAAACCATAAATAGCATGCTTGCTATTTCAATAAAGATGTTATAGAGATGTTATCTAGAGATAAATGAGCTTCAAAGGGGGAGCAGATGTTGGCTAGGGGTCTCATTTGAATATCACACTGGTCTTCTGTGTCCTCCCTGCGTGGGTGCGCGCATGCGCGTGGGTAGCCTATGAGTCTGCTCCTCTGTGTGTGCGCGTGCGCGCTTGCACGTGGCTGCGTGTCCGGGCCAGCCCTCCCCGGCGGCGGCGGCAGGTGTTCCTGTGTCCCTAAAAAAGAGCAGGTTTTTATGTCCCCTCCTCAAGTTAGTGGCTCGGTTGGCATGACGACGGCCCAACAGAAAGAGGCTTGTGTCTAGGGGGGCCAGTGCCGGGGAGGAGAGGAGAGGGGAGAAGGGGCATTACACACTCTCGGACTTCACTCTGGACCGCGAGAGGAAATCGCGCTCCAGACACAAAACAGGCCTGAATGGTGTCTTGTCGTCTCGCTAAGCTCCTGATCACCATTAGAAATGCAGATTCGGAGGCGCTGTTGTTCAGCGCTCCTTTCAGCGGGGAGAATGAGCCATAAGTACATTAAAACACGTTCAAACTTTCCCTCCAATGGCGAGCAGTCGACCGTCGGCGATGGGATTCAATGCGCAGGAAGCACTTTGTTTAAGTGAAGGTTGTAAATCCTAACAATGGGATCAGGAATAGGAATCCAGTATCCCGCGTCCGATTGGATTCCCTCCCAGGTACGACAGCTGTCTCACCGTATAACATCTCTGCACCAATTGTGCCTTATGGCGTGGACATCCCCTTCTCAATAGGGTCCACACGTCACACACCTCCATCTGTGCGTGTGTGTATGTGTGTGCGCGCGTGTGGGTGGGTGTAAGCAGATCTAGGAGTGGCTGGGAGTCACCTGTCTGTTGTTGGCCTCCCTTGTTAGGTCCCCTGTGGGAGGGCTATAATTCTTCCTTGGAAAGGCAGAACAGCAGCTGCCATCCAAAGCGTGCACGCGCACATACACGCACATGTGACAGACATTGTACAATAAAACATCTGATTTCGTGCACAACTGAGTCAAATTGAAGGGACTGGTTCATGAGTGACATACTGTTATCAGTAAATTCATGATATAAGTCAGCTCACATGTTTAATTAAACTAAAGAGTAGGCCTATATGATTCAACCTAGGAGGTGTAACAATTATTTGACTGTTCAGTTTTCTCTCTTTCACTGTCTAGGGGAATAATTAGCTGGTTTATTTTCACCTTACTTCACCGCAGAACGGGTTGTTTTGTTGCATTAAATTATTATTACGAGCTGTTGTATCTTTTTAGATTGAATCACCGCAAGTCTTTGCATGCATGCTTCTCCTTACCCGGTGGTACTCTTCTCCCTACGTGTTTACTATCTAGCATTAAACGCCGATAAATAGCCTGCCAAACTCTTTTTAGGATTCAGGAAATGAGCACCCATGCTCCTTTAGTAACCGTTTCCAAATACAGGAATTCATATGAATTAGAGTGAAAATGTTACAAATAGAAAATACACCAATTAGAGTTGGAAATGGAAATTATACAATCTAGATATTATTAATTATGAAATAAATCTGAAATTCTAAATTCTACTTGCAATTTTATTAATAACAATATGTATCATTATAGAATGCTAAACAACTGCCTAGCAAAACAAACGTATAGCCATTCTTGAATTTAATAGCAGTTTTATATTAACTTTTTTGAAAGTATTTACCACAGACCACCCCTAAAAACATAAAATTCTGACGTTGATTAGCGATACAAAACCGGAGCTTATTTTTACTTACTTTAAATCAGCTACACCAAAATCGCCTTGGTAACTACATTTAGTTGTGCTTTTCTAACCAAATAGATTTAGATTCAGTAAAAATAGCCCTTGTGGTTGAAACAAGCATTACAAAGTGCTTGCCCCTCCCGCCCCTCAAAGGATGAGTGGTTCGCATTCCTCTCTACTCCCCCCTTTACATCACACTTAGACTCTCCCTCTGCCTACAGCCACAAACAGAGTTGTGTTGCAAACAGTGAGCTAGGGTGGGAATATGGGGTTCTGGGGGGGTATAACCAAATCAAAGAGTGCACCTTTAACCACAGAGTTCAGTGACTGGAAGCCAACAAATATGTCTTCTGATTGAATTCCTCATAATCACGATGATCTTTTCTTGCTCAACTTGCTGGTAAATGTTTGTTAGCGCTGTGAAATTACATGATGTTGATTGAAAAAAACTGTCATATCTGTACTATTTAAAGGTAAAAAAAAAGGTGCGCCTCTACCAAGCAGCATTCCAAGCTTGTGGCATATCCCTGGGAGCTGAAATGCCAGATAAGGTGCTTAGCTTCACTGTAACTTGTGTTGCGTTTTTCAACTGTCAAGTGTCTAACTGTCTAAACTGTCGATAAGGGGTTATTAACTGAACCACAAAAACATGCTTTCATCTTCTAGAAGATGTATTCCTATTACAGCTACCTGAAATATTTATATTTAGCATGAGGACCGGTCCACTCCTTGATCAGACCTGTATCAAATTGGGATCCAGTTGTGAAAAACAACAACCAGTATTATGCTACATATGCAATCTATCTAAACTATAGGTCACAAGGAAATAATTTAATCAGAATTTATTGAACACAAGAAAAATAATACTTGCAAAAACTTAAAAAAATGATGATTGAGGATTTAATTCACGTTATTGACATGCCAAAAGGGAGATTCCTTTGGTGCATTTGGTTTTGGTCAAGGGCTAAGGTACAGTAACACATCTGAAGCAGGTACATTAAGAATATTTAAAGAAGTTAACCTCGGAACCTATTGTTGGGAGACCTGACAAAGTCCAAGATCTTCCTGTCACCCCTCGGATATTTGCCATTTGATATTTGAACACAGCAAAATAAAAGTTCAGCTCGAAGCTCTCTACAATGGAGCTAGTCACCTGAGACATAAAACCTTCATGATGTTCATTTGTACAGTTTTGCTTATGTTCAAGCTCTGTTGATGATTTCCCCTTATGTGAGAGCCCAAGTATACTCTACAAAAGGAGGAATATGCACATTCCTCCTATCTTACCATGGTAAAATAAGAAAATATGATGAAAGAACCGGTTGTAATACATATTGTGACAATTGAATAACTATAGTAAATACTAGCAATAACAACGAATAATAATTGCATAATAATACATTTAACATCATGCAACATCTATTAACAGATCATAAATGTACTTATAGTAAGTGAAGTACAGTTGTACTTATTAAACAACTCTATATTAAATATGTATACATATTTACACTTAAATCTAAGTTAATAGTAAGTTAAGTTAAAATTGTATTTCTAGATTTTAATAGACAATCTAAGGCTAACCAGACAATGTACATTAATGCATAGCTGTAGAAAATAAATATTGATCATCTTTGAACTATAATAATTATTACAGATTGACATGCAATTATGTGCAATAACTCTAGAAGATTATGACATATACACTGTAACTATATGTGCCTTGCCGTCTGATCTCTATACCACACACAATTGACCTAATTGGTTTGTTTTCCAGCCAAATAAGGAGTATGCATGCTAATGTATTCACCCTGGCCAATGGCCCTCAAGATTCGTTTCACACAAACAATGATGATGGTAAAATGTAAATGTCTATTTTTACAGTAATTGGTCGGGAAGGCATTGTCTGCATTGTGTGCTTTGTGATGCAAATGCATTAAATTTGGGCTTGCCTATAAGGCTAGGCTGAGGAGGTTGCCATACATACTTCCATGTCATTACCCCCTGCCAGCTTTACTTTTTCAATTGAAATCAGTGTATTGTACGAGGACAAGCTTGTATGTAAATTACAGCACAAGGGGGAATGTCCTTCCTCTGATCTGCTGTGCATCTGTAATGCCTGCCTTCAAATGAAGTTATGACAATGGTTCTTGGTTACACGCCTAATTGGCCATTCACAGGGATAACGTGACATCAAGTCTTGTCATGTCTCAACCGTGTCCTCAGTGGAAGGGAAAACTAAGTGAAATATAATATAGATTCAAACTTTAAAACCTTCTTCAGATGCTTTGATGAGAATATTCAATATTTAAGAAAACTTTTAAGAATGTTTAAGAATGAGAATGTAATTATTGAAACATAGCCCATCATGTTCTAAATGTGTTTTTGTCATTTAAGATTTTTCAGATGTAAGATGTTAAGTATAGGCCTATTACATAATATATATATTATACTGTATTGAAGTGGATACATAATTGCAGTTACATATATATTTATAATGACAATTACTATTTATTATTTATAATTATAAATATTTAGAGCTATGAGGTTCTTTTTTTTTAAACACAGACATTCTAAACCATTAACCATGCTTGTTTAAAGCCAGGAGGGATTGAAAAGGACCACCCCTTATACATAAAAAAGAATCCATAACTGACACAGCTCCGGCCAGTGGGCCGTGAACCTGACCTTATGGACCATCTAGATGAGCTTGCCACACAGCTTTCCCGCTGATGCATTGTTAACGGCAGAGTTTGTCAATGGTTGGGAGAGATAGTGTGGCCATCCAATAAACTCATCTGACGCCCGGCTCTCTCCCCCTGCGGTGCTCCCGTTTTTGACACAGAGACAAAACCGGGAGGACTATGAATGGTAAAGAACCGAGGAGGCTGAGGGAGCGCAAAAGAAGGCGGTTTGCCTTTGTAGTCGGGAGGAATGCGGAAATGTCCCTGCTCTGTGTCAAACCTCTCTGAAGGGGGTCAGGCCACATTCAACCAGCGTGGGAAAGGAAGGGAGAGACGGAGCTCACAGACAAGCGCTGCATATCCCGGGATATATGGAAAAAAGAAAGCAAAACCAAAGAAGAGCGTGGTTTGGAGGGTATATCACGCGTTTGCCGTTGTCCCCTGACCTCCACAAAAAAGTTGTAGTGCGCACAGAATTTTTTGTGCGTGTGGAATACGCCCCCTCGCTTGTTTTAGTGTGCTCGCCTCAACTGTAGACAGAGAAGTGGTGCAGGGGTTAGAGCATGCACCGTCCAACTACCTGTGTGGCCCATGAGGACACTGAGGGATGTGTGATTTAGGCTACCTGGAATTTCGTTTTGCATTTATCTACCTAACAATGTTCCGTCAGCAATTTAATGGACACGCCGGCGTTACGAGATTTTATTGACAGCGTAAAACGAGGTAAACACTAAAAGTGATGTTTTTTGGTCAATTTGATGCACAATTTGTTAAAATGGACAAATATGTGATGCTCTGGTGTTTTTTTAATTTAACAATATGCTGCATTGCTGAAATGAGCAATTCCCGAATTACTGCCATATTTCTTTCTAATTAGGCTATAGCCTAACCATGCAAACAATAAAATTAGAAAAAATTCATAGGAACAACAAAACCTGAAAAAAACTTCACTAAAACTTCGATATGACATGGTTTTACATATAGCAATGATTGCACATTGGAAAAATGAGTTGTAAATTGTTTAAATGGACTGTTGATGTAGGACGTTTAGACAATGCCATTAGGACAAGCCACGTGCTCACGAAGTTTTGTCTTGCCTCAAACATAACGTTTGAATATGAGGACAGATAGATAACTGTAGGACTACCGATTCATTGTTAACTCAAATACTTTGGTTCATATCTGTTCCGTTTGTTATTATACTTATTTATTTCTCTTGCACACTTTCAACAATCCATATGAACATTTATACAATAACATTGTACCTCTTTAATAAACTTAATGAATTAACGACGAAGGGGTATGAACTAGACGATGAAAACATAATCTGCATACGTCCAATGTGAAAATTGTAATTGGTTTTTACATTATTCTGTGTTAAAGGGTAGGAGGACAAGAGTTGATATGCGTAATAGAAGGAGGAGTGGAAGTTGACCAGATCGGGGCTCTCTTTTGATAGTCGGACTAAAACATGATGACAGTTGTACTAAAGCCTACCTGGACCACCGTCTTACCAAAATGGACCAAGATGTTGACTTCTTACATCTGTGTCTCCCTGTTATCTAGGCATTGCACGTGCCAAGTCTTTGCTATGAAGATGCCTTTGTGAAAACTCTGGCTCGGCAGCCGCGTCGGGATTCCCCACAATATTTTCAGCCAGAGAAAAAATCAGCAAAAATGGACAAAGAAACGATTTCTACTAGGTATGAGCCTGTTGCTGAGATTGGCGAAGGCGCTTATGGAAAGGTGTATAAGGCAAGAGATTTGAAGAACGGGGGACGCTTTGTAGCCCTAAAAAGAGTTCGGGTACAAACAGAGGAAGAAGGAATGCCTCTCTCCACCATCCGAGAGGTGGCGGTATTGAGGCAACTCGAGGCCTTTGAACACCCCAATGTTGTCAGGTAAGTGAGGGGAAATCTGGGTAACCCCCTTAGTGTGTTTATTTGTGTGTGGGTTATTTTATGCAAATATTTTCTTTGCATAAAACCACATTTGAACTTGAAAAATAAGAATGTCAAAAGACAGTTCTATGAGCATTTTCTGATGCATACATTTTAATACAAATGATGGAACATTCTTTTTGCCGTATAAAATTGAAGTAGCCTACCCAGCAAATACAGTACAAATAAACAACAACAAATAAACTGTACAACAATTTACAATTTACACGATAATAAGAATACATACATGCATAGGCCTGTATCTAATAATCTGTCATATCATTTTTATGAAGATAGTTTCTACTGTGGTAGTGAGTGACAGTGATGCCCGTGATGTTGCAAAGTTGATGGTAGATTTAAAGAGGCAAAAATGAGCATAGACCTAGGTAGCACATGCCTGCAATGACACATGCCGGCTCCTCTCAAGGTCTGACCCTGTTTTACCCTGGAATATTGAGTCGTTTGGGGTTGAGGGGGACATTCAAGAATTCAGTGCAATGAATAATGAATATTAGTGGTTGCTTTGTAGTGGTATCACAAGGATTTTGGTTCAAAGCCTATTTCAGCAGAGCACTGCATTTTAATGAAGTAACAAATCCAGTTGTTTTAAGGCTTACATCAAATATAAAGAACTGCAACACAGAGCATGTGTTTCCATGTTCTCAAAGAATTTTGTGTCACGAGCATAAAACATCACGGTCCCAGGGCCTAACTAGCCTCCAGTCAAGCCAAACAACATGGCTGAGCAGGCCAGACCAGGAACAGTGCATTGTGGGCCTTCTGTGTAACTTTAGGCAACCCCTGGATGTTTGTAATGAGACCCATTATTCATTCCATATGTTCAGTGTCTGCTGAGAGCCCCCATTGTAGGCCAACAATCAGTCTGTGAGGGGTGTTTAACCCTGGCACTTCAAGAGAAGGGCGTGCTCTATTCTCTGACATCATATGCGGTAATAATACCTTGAAAGAACCTCTTCTCGCTCCCTGCACAGACTGTCCCCAGGACAGTGCAATGTGTTAGCATCATTGTGATGGTCTTGGTTGGAGAGCAGTAAATGTTTCCTGCTTTCTCGCTTCCCCCACAACCTTGTATATTAGCTGGTTGGGTTGGAGGCCAACATGTGGTAATGCCCATTGCCTCGCTAAGGCTTTGCAGGAAATGGAGCTCATTGGCTTGTATTGTAGCACTGGAGCACACCACACTCATTCTTTGATGAAATTCCATCCTGGTTTCCTTAGCATGCATGGTTACCACAATGAGACGTGCAGGGCCACTGCTAGCAGCAGCACACCAGCTATGCTAGCCCTAGCATGGAGCGTCATGGAGTTGTCATGGCATCGGCGGAGGAATGCTGGTTGTGGTCCTCGCCTTTGAAGAGGACATGGTGGCTTTTTTCCCCAGCTTTTCACCAGAGCCCGTCTTGGCAGCTCTGCCGAAATAATCAGGATTCTTGGCCTTAGTTGGTTGCCTAGTGAAACAGTCAAATGTTTTGGCGTTTCAGAGTGAGTTGATGGTCTTTATCGTCCAAATCCGTGCCAACAAAGTACAGGGAAGACGTTTCAATAGTGTGAGCTTTTTATCAGAGGTAGCAAGATGTACTTTCAGTGCATGACAATTCTGACCAGTAAATATGTATAACACACAAGCCCTGCATATTTAAGTTGGGTTTGTATTTAATTGTGTCCTATAATGGTTTTATAGTGACCACATAAAGTTCCTCACACAGCTTTAATTTTACTTTCTGTTAGCAGCGGTGCTATGAAGAGTTAGATTGGTCTTGATCAATCATATCTCAGCCAGGCCAAGGCATGGCAAACTCTGAGAAAACAGGTTCAGACAGCTATTTGACTCAAGTAGCCTAACTCAGTCAACAAATTCCTTTTAAGAAATGAATAGTTCTTTCAAAATAGATTAGGTTTCTTAGGAATTGCATGCAGGAATGTCCCTTAAAGGAATAGTTTACCCAAAAGTTTTATTCATTAACTACTTCATATCAGAAAAAACACAGCAAAGTTTATATTAGCAGAACAACAACTTCTGGATAAACTAATCCTTAAATGTAAAACCGACCTTTTAGACAGATCACATTGCACTGGCAAATAATACTTTGAATTCGTATTAAAAGGCCTCCAGTACTTCATGCTCTTCTGGTTAAAATAAAGGTGAAAGGAATGAATCCAGAATTGTCCTAAACCACTTCATTAAGGACTTCACAGAGGCTAATAACGTAGCCTGTGTAGTGATTGAAATGTGTTGTCCGAATAGCTGGTTAGTTATATCTTTAACTGCACTGTACTCTGCTTAATTTACGATCAACAGCTTTTGATTCTGTATACGCTCGCCCTGTTCCAGGTTGTTCGATGTGTGTACAGTTTCTCGAACCGACCGTGAGACAAAGCTCACCCTGGTCTTTGAGCATGTGGACCAAGACCTGACTACCTACCTAGAGAAGGCCCCTGACCCAGGAGTGCCCCCTGAAACCATCAAGGTAGCATCATTATCATCATCATCATCTCTAAGCTTTTACCGTATATTTCTTTCTCTTTTTCTTTAATACTAAGCTTGTACAGTGTAAGAGAGAATTGCATTTTGAGTAAAAGATTCACTACATGCTTATGCCTACAGATATAGGCTACATAAGTGACTCCCTGTTGTTGCATTTCTAGGTTTGACTCCTGCCAGAGTTTTTTCGTAATTGTTTTTTTGTAATACTTTTCCGCTGAAATGAAAAAAAAAGTGATGAAATGCCCACAGTTATTCGATGAAGCTTTAAGAAGCCAGTAGTATTAGAAACTGATACATTGACACATATCATTAGCACATGCAGTTATGTAAATACATATTTGTTGTGATAATGAGCCTGGGCGAATAAGCTACATAAAAAAGGCAAAATAATTTCCATAGTTCTATATTTCATATTTTCTTAACCATTGGCTGTTGCCCACCTTATTTCTCAGCCATTGAAAATACATATTTGTGGTATTTGTGGAATCTTTTTCTGTTCTACTATTTAAGTAGTGTTATGATATTAATTAAATAAATCTAAATAACCTGTTATTATTTGGGGAGAACATTCCCAATACTAGGCCATGAATACAGCCTTCCCTGTCAGATAATAGAGACAAGTTGGAGAGCTGAACAGGAATGTTTCGTGACCATACTGTATGGGGTAGCTGTGCACAAGCATGGTGGTCTTGAATGTGCGATATTTGTCGAAGGCAGATTACTTACAAGTTTACATAAGGCAAGCATATGTGCCTTCGATACATGCCAGTTTTCCAACCATCAATTTGATTTTCTGTTAGCACAAAAATATAGAGGGTTGTCCAATTTTCAAGTTTATTTGTCACGAACGCGATAACCAAAGAGCAATGAAATGCTCAGACTCTGAGGTGTTCACAACGATGTAAGACAATCAAAAGAAAAGAAACATTTAAATACCTTTACTTTAAGTACAGGATAAAAAAGTGAGTAAGTATAAACATAATGTAAATAAGTATACATATAGTAAGTACAAATACCCTGGTTACTGTATAACGAGGGCTCAAGGACCGAGCCTTGGGTCAGCCAGACACAGGATAGAGTGAGGTTTTCTCCCAATAATCAGAGCTGCTCGGGCGTTTTGAAGGGCAGCCCATGTGGGATCTGGCCTCCAAATTAGAGGCTCCTTTCATTCTCTATTTTCACCCTGCCCTCTCTGGCAGATGGCGTTACGGAAAGCGGGGGTGTGCATTTGGTGTTCGCCGTGCATTAAATGATAGAAATAATCCGCTCAGACTGAAAAACGATTGAATAATGTTTGAATGCAATGATAATGGAGGTTCTTGGCATGCATGTAACCATGTAACCAGTTAATAGAGGTCATGATGAAGTGTGTCATCTTGGGACAGTCATTATTTTTCAGTCACTACGTAGATATGTCCTTCGGGGGGACATCATAACCGCTATCAATTTCTGTGAAGCTTTTAACAAATGCAGTGTCCATTTACACAATGCCTAACAGGTCGGAAACAAAGTTGTGGGCAGGTTTTCCTTCTCTTTTTTATTTCTGTCTTTTGCACACACCTCTGTGAAAAATGTCTTTATCATGTTTCACCCGAGGGTCTAAGGACAACTTCTCCATTATTTAACACGATACAATGATAAATAATGGAGAAGTTGGCCTCTATTTTTGGTAGGGGGCCCCTGAGTTTTAACGTAAAACAGGGAAGTTATCTAAGCTGGCTTTAGTGAATGTGTGAATGTTTAATGCATGCTTGTAACGACTGTTGTACAAGCATAGACGAGTCTGGTCTAGATCCATCCTAAATGCTTTTCCTGGGTTATTTTTTACGATTCAGCTGATTCAGTATATTGTTACAGTCCTGTTTCTACACATCACTAAACTCCCTCTCTAAAGCTACAATCTTGAACCTTCCAGTCTATTGTATCTACGTGACCGCTACGGTTTGTGCTAAACCAATGCAAACTGTAGATAATGGGCCAATGAGGACACTTACTGCTTTCATCTCTGGCGGACCAACCACTGCCGCTTGACACAATACATAATCCTACCTGTGCTTCACCTGAATGCCTCATATAGACACCATAAAACAGAACTGCAAATGGACAGGTTCTAATGAATGTGGAGTAAGCTGGATCTTTATTTTATTACCTCAATCAGTTATGGCAGCAAAATGTAATTATACAAGGTTGAGGTTGTCGTTACAGCCTTAAAAATGTTGTTTTTAGAGTAATATTATTCTCTTTCAATTGTAAAAGCTTAGTTAAAATTATTGTATGAGAACTGAAGTGAACACACATACAAAAAACATTGATAACTTCCATAAAGGATGGAAACTTGGTCACATTTGTTCTCAAAGAACACCAGTTCTTAAACCATCGCATTTTCACTTACCAATGTCTTGCTGGTGTTGAATGCACTGGAACAAAAGATTGCTAAGATGTCAACCACCTGTTGACTTGGTGGAAGACCATCTCCACCCCTCCGCCACTAGCTCTCCACACAGCTGGAGCCCAATGGATAACGATGGTGGACAATGTGACAGAGGCACTGGCATCTTTCATTTCTAAGGACAGTGGACAATACACAGCAACCCCCGCTGACCCCCGCCACTTTCAACAACTTCATCTGCACTCCCCCAGGCCAGATGACACCAGATTGTGCGTTCCCAATCAGCCGTCTACCCTTTAACCCTGTGAGTGCCCAGCCACCAGCAGACCACCAGCAAACCACCACAACACAGTCACAGCCTTTCCAAATATAGAACACCCTATCGGTTATGACCCTTTTTCAAGCTCCATGTTCTCCTTAATAACAAGTGTGCCAAGCCACCCATGAAGAGCCCAGACCTACAGCAACCCAAACCGGGTCATCCTCAATACCAGTAACTCTGGGCCAGCCTGCCCAGTTCAGTCCCCACTCTTACTGAGACTCAAGACCCACCACATGGTCATTGATAAAGGAGACCCTTCTCCAAGAATCCAATGATCTGGAAGGACATCAAGAGCCAGGCTTCCCCAGCCTCGGTGCTCCTCGGCCGGGCCAGCACTTGGGTCTTATCCACCCTCATCCTACGCCGGCCACCCTCCAACCCTCCTCAACTTCATTTTCTGGGCCCATAAAGGGGGAGGTTAATGAACCATGGGGAGGGAATTACACTAACGCTAACCGGCAGATGTCCCACATTGTGCCTAGCTACAATAAACAATATGGCCGTCTCTGGTATATTAGCATTAGAAAAGGAGGCGCACTTGGAAAGCCATGTTTGACGGCATCTTTCAGCAGGCCGACTACTTTTCTGCTTTTTATGTGTGTGATTTTGTTCACTCTTGCCTAAGTTGGTTCACAGTCTTTCAAAGAAGTGTTGCCGCTTAGGAGAGTCAGGTGGTGAGATAGTTACTCAGAATTCATGCTTATAAAAGTCCTCAAAAGTATTTGTACTTTACACCACTGTTACTTAACCCCACTGCGGTCAGCAAACCTGTTGAATCCTGATGGGTTGTCTTATTTGTGACCTGCGCTCTGCCAATTCTGGTGATGAAAATTAGGGTATCTGCTACTATTTCCAGTATACCATTTTTTAGTTTACAACTACGCCGAATCTGGTCCAGATATGCTATTCCAGATATTTGAACAATCCAATACAAACTTGTCAGCCAGCTAGCAGGGTAATTAACACGTAGGAGGAGATGGCTCTCAGGCCAACATTGTTTGTGTTTTTCTCCAAGAGTCACACTTCTGAGATAATTAGTGTTTTGTAGTAAAGGCTGTTGAAAGGAAGCATGGTGAAATGCCCATTTAAAGCGGAGAGGAACTGATGGGGATGGTGCTTATTGTGTCGGGGGGGGGGGGGGGGGGGGGGGGCGCGCCCAAATAGAGTAAGGGGTCGACAGGGGGTTGAGGGTGAAAGAGAGAGGGAGAAAAAATGACTAGTCAGACACACCT
>JAOEHI010053602.1:0-15011 GCA_025447815.1 Percopsis transmontana | reverse complement strand
AAATCATTGTGGTGTCCATGAAGATGTGAAAAAGATAGGCATAAATCTAGCGTACACATTTACCCAAATTATTCAGGTTAATTAATGACGGATCAAACTAAACTGTTTGACCAATAGTGGCAAGACACATAGGTATATAAGGACACCTGAATAAGTGGGTTGTCCGTCAAGAACCATACAATGTCACTTCTCTATCTTTTACGGCCCTGACGAGAACGTCGGTCCCTCGGCTGTGAACCGCTCCTGGTGTGCGCCTGGCAAATCCGCCATCATAATAGCAATCCACCATGGAACAAGCGTGCCTGCTCTTAAAGGGATATGAGATGACGCTCTGATTGGTTTATTGCACGTTATGCCCAAACCACACCTAGCTACTTCAGACCAACCCATTTTAGATTTGCGTCGGGTCATTTATCCCGCCGGTATAATAGCAACAGTGCCCAAGATCCGCCTACAAAGCTACTTGCGTTTCGTGTTTGATACTTGCGTTTCAGAACGTTAAAATAGGGCCCAGAGGGTTCAACATGGACGTGGAGTGTAAACCAGCTTTGACTTTACGACCTTTTATCTATATGAAACACAAACTCCCAAAAGTAATGCAATGCCCCCTCCACCTCCTCCTACAGTTTGCACAATCCACTCCAACAAATATGCACACACACATTCTCCTGATTGTTGCTGAAGGTCCATCTGATCTCTATCAAGAAGGGATAAGTGTGGGAGAAAAAAAGAGAAAGAACAGAAATAAAGAAATACTTCTTCCGTACATTAACTAAAAATGGCAATATAGACCACTATTTTTGGACTAAGCAACTATCCTATATCTGTGTCACAGAGTCTACTGTGGCCCGACCTTTTTCTAGCATTTTAATTAACCTGGCTGGGAAATGAATCTTGTGTACTCGGAAGCATCACACAGGAAGTGATGCAATGTGACGCGATGAGAGGGTAAAATGTGGGAAGGAAGCCATGGCATCTCTTAAAAGTAATCAGCTTAGCTGCCCAGATTCCCACAGGCTTCAGCATAGCATAGCTTTGTTTGCCCACCACGAGCTAAAGCTTCTTTTAAGTGACTTCAAACGCATAAATGGCATATTCTTAATGTTCACTTGTCTTCAAAAAATGTGAAAACTGCAAAACCGCTAGCTGCCAAAATGCAACTTTCCGCAAATTCACGTGACTGACGCACTAAAATACACCAGCATGCGCATTTTCATACGTCTGTGAGGAGAGTGGTGTGGGTGGGAAAAGATGGCCCTGTTTAAGCACACTGAAATATCACCTCGAACAAGATGTTTCTATATATGCTGCTTAATGAACCATCTCACTACAGCAATATGTACTGTAGGCTGTAAATGAAACAGTAACCCGCTCCCCAATCCACTGCTGAACATTTATTTGTATGATTATTCCTTGATCCGGGTACTCATGTGTACCTGGAATGTAAACATGAATATTCCACATATTTCAAGGTGTAACACACTGCACAAAAGAATTTAGGGAACACGTAATCATCACATTATAAGACCAAGTCAATGATACTTCAGGATTGTCAATCTGTCCTGTTAGGAAGCATAAGGGATTGTGAATCAATGTCACCTCTTTTGGTGCAAATGAAAGTGAAAACAGGTGGACTGGAGAGGCAACAGTACCCAAAAAACCCCAAAAAGGGAATGGTTTTGCAGGTGGTGGCCACTGACAATTGCTCTCTCCTTATCCTTCCTGACTGATTCTTCTAGCTTTGCGTTTTGCTTTGTGTCTTTGTCACTACAGGTAGCATGAGGCGGTATCTGCAGCCCATTCAGATTGCAAAGGTAGTTCAGCTCCTCCAGGATGGCACATCCATACCTGCCATCACAAGAAGGTTTGATGTGGCTTCCAGTACAGTTTAAGAGCATGGAAGAGATACCAGGAGAAGGGACAATACACAAGGAGAGCTGGACAAGGCCGTAGAAGGGCATCAACCCAGCAGACGGACCGGTATCTGCTCCTTTGTGTGAGGAGGAACAGGAGCAGCACTGCCAGAGCCCTAAAAAAATGACCTCCAGCAGGCTACAGGTGTGCATGTTTCTGACCAAACTGTCAGAACTGTCCAGGAGCTCACTGATGCCCGGATCCAGTTGTGGGAGGAGATCCCCAGGACACCACCCGCCGTCTCATCAGGAGCATATACAGGCACGTACACACTCAGGAGTGTGTATGGCCCATAAACTCTACTGAGTTGCATCATAAGTTGCCGTGATAAAATTCACACAAGTTGGAACAGCCTGTGATTTCAATTGTTTACTTTAATTTTGAATCCAGCCCTCAATCGGTTGATGATTTGTTTACATTGACCGTTGTTAAGTCATTTTGTTCTCAATGATTTACACAATGTACAGTAAAGGTTTTGATCCTTAATATATTTCGTTCATAATTTTTTTGACAGTGTATATAATATATAGCACGTGAAACTTGACTATCCTGAACTTTAAAAGGGGCGGCTGACATATACGGTAGCTAATGTGAGGTGCTCTCAAATACCATGGCAGCTAAATGCCTAGCACATAGATCATGCCGCTTTATGCAACAGTACTTTTAAAATAGAGCGAGGCAGAACATCACTCTGTCCTGCCACGCTGCCTATAGTCTGTATCGCCTCATTTGAAATCCACACTGCTGTTGTGCCCCGGGAACTCATCATATTGCTAGTGTAGCACAGACAGGCAAACAACTGTGAGGAAGCAAGATAAACAGACTTGGACACACTTAGCACCCAGACACAAAGCAAACCCAGACAACAGCAACTAGAACGTTTTCCATCTCCAAAAATAACAGCTAATAAGGACCCAATAGGAGCTGTAAATCCTGCCACTTATGGCACTCCAGGCAGGCAGAGATAACCCGGTGAGTAGGCCCTAAGATGCCAGCCTCAAACACATTGACTGCTGCTAATAATGATCTCAGAAGGTTTGCTCTGCTTTGACGGCCTGTCGCCTGCTGCCTCCATCAAAAGGTGACGCTGACATTAAATCTACGCAGCGAGGTTCTGGGATCTGGAGAGGAACATGTGATCCAGCGGTCTCTGAGCCTTGTGGGTCCGCGTGTTGCCTCAACATGCTGGAAGTTAGTGAAGCAAGCTGGCAAACCCAAGTCCCAATCCCCAGACAGTATTATACTGGTCAACTTCCAGATTAAAAAGCTATTGTTTTTATAATGTTACATATAGTAGCTATACCTTTAACTTACTGTGAAAGGGACATACGGCATTCATGAAAGATAATTGTGCATTCATTTAACAGTAAAATGTTGAAAGGAGATTTAAAATCAGTGTAAAACAATGCTGCTATCCAAATCTTTGTGATGAATATGCATGATTATTAACCATGATGAATCACTGCATCGATGCATCAGAGTTCTATTGTCAAATACAGGGAAATAGAATCCGGCTAAATGGCCCTGATGCAATAGAGTGTTCTCCGTAAGCCTGCACATCCACAACACCTACGCTGCCCACCTGCCCACCTCTCCGACCCCCCTCCCCCCACATTAAGAGCCGTCATTACTCCAGCTGGCCCTCACTGACGGTGGTGGAGGCTACAGCACGCTTTCAGGCTATGCCAGCGGCCTAGAGAGACCCTCCGCACGCCCACAGAGCTGCTTAATAAGACAGATCCATCAGAGCACTGTGGGGGAATGTAACCCGCTGACCAGAGAGAGAGAGAGACAGAGAGAGAGAAAGGGAGAGAGACAGAGACAGGGCCAGAGACAGAGAGAGAGAAAGGGAGAGAGACAGAGACAGGGCCAGAGAGAGAGAGAGAGAGAGAGAGACAGAGACAGGGCCAGAGAGAGAGAGAGAGAGAGAGAAAGAGACAGAGAGAGAGAGAGACAGAGAGACAGGGCCAGAGAGAGAGACAGAGAAAGGGAGAGAGACAGGGCCAGAGAGAGAGAGACAGAGAATGGGAGAGAGACAGAGACAGAGCCAGAGAGAGAGAGAAAGAGAGAGAAAGAGAGCGAAAGAGAGAGAGCACAGAGTACTTGGCTCTTCCAGGGTGTAAATAAATGAATAACTCTGATAGTAGATCCTTAAAGGGCACTGTCCGAAAGTTTAGAGAACATGGTGTACACTGTCCTCAGATTACCCCCAGCACTCATAAGGAGGTGTGCGTTCGCATGTGTGTGTGTGTGTGTGTGTGTGTGTGTGTGTGTGTGTGTGTGTGTCAGCCCATGTGTTTTTATGTTGACACACCTGTGCCATGTGTGTATCTACAGTGTGTGTGTATATGTATGCACACTATATGTGTTCATGTGTGTGTGTGTGCACAGTATGTATGCACACTATATGTTTGTGTGTGCGCGTGTGTGTTTGCGTGTAAGTGTAACTTGCGAGTTTATGCAGCTATGTGTGTATGAGTGTGTGTGTGTGCGCGCGCCCGTGTTTTCCATGCCCCGTGTGTTGGCAAGAGATGGATGATGCAAGCTCTTTGTGGTGTTTCCAAACAGCGGCCATAATCTTCTCTACCTGTTGTAAGCACTGGATTTATTGCATCACTTAGCTGCCTTGATAGCCTAATAAGCTACATAATTTACCTGCAGGTGTGCACAAGTGTACCGCAGCCTGTGGCCAATTCATTCTACACAATGCACATGCTAACATACGCTACTACGGCCTTCTGCTGCACTAGACACTGGTCCACTGAAGTACAGGAGGTTGTATTTAAATCTCCTTCATTGGTTGAACTGTGTAATTCAAAGTGTAGAGCATGGCTCTAACACTGCTAGAGTTACGGGTTTACCACAAAGGCACCCAGTGCTAAAAATGGATGAACAGAGCACACAAAATTGTTGGTGGTTGTGCACATAATTGTCCACCTAATGAAAAAAGTTATGTCATGTTTACAATAGTGTGGGTAGATTAGTCACACTTGTGGCACTGTGTGTTTTAGTGAACTGTGTCACATCCTGTCAGTGCCTCGGGCTGAAGTGTAAGATGGCGGTGCAGATGACCCCAGCAAAGATATTCTATCGCCATCGTGTGGAGAACAGCAGGTACTGCAGAGCAGTTGTCCTGCCAATTTATGCTAAGAAAAAATAGGTACCACTTGATTACACATTGCTTATGCCAACATCAATCGTTGTGTTGTTAAACATGCACTTATTGCCTCTATTCAGGACATCAAATTGGTGGACAATGCGACACAGCAATGTTAAAAAGTGAAAGTTAGAAGTTGAGGAGGTTTCAGCATAATGAATCCACTCACCATCCAGAACAGCATTCCTGTGGCAAAGTCTGCATACTGCTCGATGGTGGACAGGACACTGAAGATGAGACAAACCAGCACCATGAGGAAGCTGTGGGACAGACAGGAGGGTTACAGCCACTACCAGCACTTAAAAACAACAACAACAAAAATCCCCAGGTTCGTTCTGAGCAGAATGCTGTTCTAACTGTTCTGCGCTAACATTCACACTTATTTTTATCGCCTGGATATTTATCAAGGGATTTTTGTAATTTTCAACCTTCAGCCAAACGGCTTTGATGCAAATGATAAATGCTGCATTACAAAAATGGCACTGAATGAAAAACTCAAGCTCATAATTAATCAAATCAACAGCAATTTCATTACAATTAGATTAATTTAGCAGGTCTTTTATCCAAAGCTAATTACATGGTGCTATTACATGGAGCAGGTAGGGGTTAGGCATCATTTTGCTCAAGGTTTCTTACAGGTAGGCCAACTCTGGGGCTCGAACCCACAACCTTCCGGCTGGGAGTCCAACACCTAGACTATCCTGCCCTTTAATAACAAAGTGACCTTTGATTTGTTCAAATAAAGTGAAAAATACAGTTCAAATATTTATAGCAAATGCACTTTTATCAAGTTATCAACCCCATTTTAATCAAATCATTTTGATAACTTCCACCCCTCACACATCAGCCACTGCATGATAAAACAATGAAATACAGAAAGCGCACACACACGCGCACACACACACACACACACACACACACACACACACACACACACACACTCTAGTCTTGGCTGAGGTGATATCACACCTGTCACAGCGTGACACACAGTGCAGGCCTCAGAGATCTGAGATTTGTATCAGAACCGACATGCATTGAGCCGTTTCATATGCATCTGAAACACCTTTGTACAAAAGAACTACACAATGGTTAAACTGGTTCAGGTCAGTTAGTATTCCTAAAGCCAGTGAGCAACAACAAAATACACGTGTTTACTACACAACAATCCACAAGAATAGTGCTAGCTTGTTTTGTTGCATTGTCTCCCATTGGGACAACAGGTTCAGATAGAGATTTCAATCTTTGTAACGGGTGGCGGACGCGAGAACCGTAGGAATAGTCAAACAATAACCAACAACTCCTCATTCCCCACTCCCCAGCTATATAGAGCAGGGAAGTGAGGAGATGAGGATTGCGCAACAGGTGCGACGAAATCCCAGGTGCGATGATTCCAGGTGCGCTTGGTGAGTGGACGGCCGAGGGCCGGTGGCTAATACGAGCTAGAGCGGGAGGGGCGGGGCACTCCCGTTGTTACAATCTTGTAGACCAAATTCCTACAGTGGACTGATTATGCAAAGGCAGTAGCGCCATGATCTCAAATACAGATTCTGTAAGGTGCCAAATTTTAGTACTTTGTATCGGCCAAAGCTGGCCGCAAGCCAAAGACAAATCCCTGAATATCCCTGTAATCTGAAAATCCTCCCCCCTCGGTGCCTTGGTCATTGTGAATATGGCATAGCGTCGCAGCAAACCCTCCACCCCGGTCAGTACATTGGTCGTTACTACATTGGAGGAAATGGCAGGGAAAGAAATGTGCCAATCCGCTCCCCTTGTCGCAACTTGAGGTCATTTCTACAAGAAATTACAAGAAATGTGGTCGTGACTTTCATTTGCTTGGTATACTGTACTGCCCGATAATTGTACTTTTAATTCCCTTGGATACCATGGCAATAGTTGGAAATAGCTTACTGTCTGGAAAACACAAACAAACAAACTCATGGAAGCTGATTTGATGGCCATCATTTTAGCTACAAGTACGCACTTGTACGTCTTTGACTATGGGTCGTAGTTTATAAACTTCTAATCTGTGAATTACCAATCTCTCTCAACCCTTAAAAGGTGTGCCAGGCCTCAACAAAAAAAGGAAAAATAAACTTTGTGATCAATTAAAAAGGCTTACAGTACCATGCTCAAAGCGGTGAACTTAATGTTGTTTATCAGGATGGACACAGGAACACAGACACTAGATTGATTCTGTCAATTTGTATTGATCTAATGTCACAGGGCTGTGTCAAAGCTTTCTGGGTTCACTCACAACCCATAAACAACCTTATTTAGGCAGGTCAAAGCCCCTGGGATCTGATTGAAACAAAACAGCTGGAGCTTTAGCTCAACTTGTCAACTTTAGTGGCTCCTGTGGCCTCACTAAACCAAGCCCCATTCTGAAAAATAACTATGATAGAGACAGAATAACTATGATTGTTCCTAAAGCTATACATACCCTTCGCGCACACACACACACACACACACACACAGTTCAGTCAGCCTCAGTGCTTCTTCAAACACACACATACAGTATTTATCTCACTTTGACAGTAACAGTGCTGATCTAATGTACTGTAACACACACACACACATACACACAGGAGAGAGGTTAATGTGACAAATCAATGCTGACACACCTGAATTTAATTGTTTGAGTGGTCACTGCACACACACAGGTTGATAAAGTAGTTCCCAACTGACTTTGGATGTGAAGTGAGGTGAATTGAGAGCTAACACACAAACACACACACACACACACACACACACACACACACACAAATGCACAAATGCACACACACCCACACACACACGTAAACACAAAGATAAGCACACACCTACACCCACCATACACACAACACAAGTACCTGAGCATTAGAAAGTTTAGAATAAACAATAATTCAGCAGGAAGGGCCATAATGCAATGTGTTCACCCTTCTCTCACTAAATCCTAGTTATAATGTCCATCTAGGGAAATTACACAGCTAATGGCTTCCCAGCCCATTTTCCTGGGAGACGGCACACACTTACTAAAAACAAGGAGGCTTGCATCCAAGTATGTAATAATAACATGTCTTATAAAATCAGTATGCAGATGAGCTTAAATGTCCCCACTGCTAGGACCCTGCTTACAGTAACATACGCTAACATGTAACAGCTGCTAGGAGTATTAAGATAAAAGTTTGAAAATGTCCTTATGTAGAAACACTGCCAGATTTGTTTTTTCATAATGCCAAATCTCCCCCCGTGAAACACGTATGCCGCTGCGATGTTGGGTCACACATTTTGACAAAACAAAGTTTAAAGAGCAATCGGATCAGAAAGCATTAGCATTATCTATCAGGGAAACCACAAACAACAACATCATAGCAACTATTTAAACTAATTTCTCTTCCTCTCGCTATAAGGCAGAATACCCACATGGTATCATGGTATCAGACATGGAACGTTATAAAAGGTTGGGACACAGAAATGATATCTAGGACCTTCAAGGATCACAACCTGGGTGCACAACCTGGTCAACTAGCTACTGGAAATCTACAGGGTAGGTCTAAACTTTAGACCCACCCTGTAGATTGTAGATGTATTGTTTAGACTCTAAACAATACAACCCCTACTGCGAAATAGCGCTTTGGCTGCCAGTGCAGACTTAACTAATACCAGCCCCATAACAAATTTTAAAGTTTCTCAAATGATCCCAAGAGAAATAGACACAGTATTGCACTCTGGAATCTCTCTGGAATCTACACAGCATGAGGCTGGACAATACACACCCTCTACAGTTTCCAGAATGAAGGAGTTGACCAAGTTGTCATCCATCCATCCGACACCATTACCATGTGCCCGCACTACAGTAAGGTGGACCTCAGCGATCTGCCAGAGCTGAAGGTGACAACAGCCCAGAATGCATACCTGCCTATCCTTGGAATGGTTGTGGCACTGGGACCTTCCCAGTGTCGTGCCATGCGCTTCGTCCACAGTCTGGGTAGTAGAGATACCACTAGTTATCCATATTTCACTGGCAAGAAGGCATGGTTCAAGAGCCGCATGAGTCTGGGCATACTGCACCTGCACCAAACACAGAGTTTGGTGAGAACCCCGCCAATGACGTAACATGACCTCCTCAACCAGGTGAGAGAACTCACCATAGTTGTGTGCACAACCAACGCTGATCACTTTGAGGATTCTGATCTGGGCAAACTGAGAGCATGCCAGTTCCCGAGCATGCCAGTTCCCTCTTAAAGCTCCTACCCCCAACGGAGAACTGATTTCTCCTGCACCTGAAAAGGGCTGCTCTGACAACCATCGTTGAAAAGAATGCACACACCACAAAGCAAGAAATGCCCTCATGCACAGAATTTGGATGGTCTCTGGATGATGGAAATGCAGTTCCGGTTGCATCTACACAGCCAGCCCGACCTGTGCCCGACGAACAGGACAACCTCGCGTGGATGTGTCAAAAGCTGCTAGAAGAACTGTTCCCGTGCAAAGGAGCCGGTTCCACGCTACACAGGGTGCCGTTGCAAGGGGCAACCAAATGCAGCAGGATGCAATTTATGGATCAAAACCTTTTGTAACATTCCACGTCTGTAAAACCCTCTTTGCCCCCTGGCTAGAATTCACAATTACAATTAGGTCATTTAGCAGACGCTTAGTTACAATTACATGGTGCTATTAAATGGAGCAGGTAGGGATTAGGCATCTTGCTCAAGGATGCTTACAGGTAGGCCACCTCTGGGGCTGGGTAGGCCAACCCACGACCTTCTGGCTGGGAGTCCAACACTTAGACCACTACACTATTCAATATTAACAGGCCCTTTGAAACCGCACATCACTTATTTATGGTAACTTGTGAGGTTGTTTCCAATAAGTAGTGGAAATGTTTGTCCTGCAGTTATCAACTAAAATTCAAGATGGCTCATTTACTCAGCTGCTGAAATGTGATGAGATTTCACAGCAAAATGAACTACAGACATGTGGTAAAAGTTTCCCCATCTGTGTGTAATTGCAATTTTGTGTCATCAACT
This sequence comes from Percopsis transmontana, assembly GCA_025447815.1. Classification (NCBI taxonomy): domain Eukaryota; kingdom Metazoa; phylum Chordata; class Actinopteri; order Percopsiformes; family Percopsidae; genus Percopsis; species Percopsis transmontana. The sequence goes on along the minus strand of JAOEHI010053602.1, from coordinate 4,931 downwards.
AAATAACATTTATTTGATTTAGGGTAAATCTATGATATTGACTGTCCAAACTGTCTGTTTTGTTGCTGTTTATCACTGACTGAGGTAAAGCAATAATGATTCTGCCTACTCCTGATTGATGAAAGCCTGTAGGAAAATCCAAATGGTGCACAGGTTTACATAAAACAGCAAGCAATAAGCAATCCCCATTTGCTCACGTGCGGTCAGTGCACATGAGACAGTGTGGGTTGGAAATGATCAGTTACCATACAGCAGGTGTTACCTACAGTGCGGGAAATACGATTTCAACCAGGACCCTCTGGTTCATGCATGATGGGAGGACGAAAATGACAAATGGCCCATCACGCTGACCTCAGGTTCAGAGTATACTAGTATATGTATGTACGGACAGCCTCCTCTGCCCATGACATCCAACCAGCCTGCCTGCATAGAGAGATATAGTAACTTTCCCAGAGCACACCACAACACCCACCCTCCGCCCCACCCCATGCCCAGCTTAGGGTGGATTACACCACATCATGCATCAGCCGCAAACACGGATATTCCATCCTGGCTTAACTACAGTGCATTCCTTTAAATACGTGGAAAATATAAATAAATCTCCTTGGAGGGCAAGACGGACGAGAGGGGGGGGGGGGGGGTAGGAAGAAGAGCTTGGGGGTTGGTGTTGATCACACCAGATAAGGGAGTGTAGCATTCACTGCACCTCCTGTGTCACAATGCGCATCCGTTTCCACGTTCTGAGTGTGGAGGTGTGTTGGACACCCTGGTGTATTCTGAATCAGATCAGATGGTCGCATACATTATCACTGTATTTATACAGTATTTTTGAGACACAGATTACAGTAACTTAATTGTAAACTGACCCTTCATTCTTACTGACAGTTAGCAACACAAACAGAAGCCAAGGTATAGGAGCATTCAGGGACACGATAACATTGCCAAGAAAGAAGAGTTAAATGTTATGATGGGAAATGTCTAAGACATCTAAGGTACACTGTTTATTTGGTGCTGTAATGCCACAGAACATCTTACGTTTGAAGAAGAAAAAGGAAACAACATTTCCAGCAGTACAGTGCATTTTATTGGGTAATCTCATGTAGGCAGACACCCTCCAAAGGTTATTGTACCTGATCTTGCCAAATTGACAGAAGAGCCTGGAAACTGAGCTTTCACTAAAGCAGTCTCAATATCCTGTCCAGACACAGTGTAGGGAGACAACAAAACCTGGTTTCATATGTGCTGTGGTTGCAGATGTCATTCAGCAACTCATTTACAGTACAGTATGCATGCTTTCTGATTGAACTACATTAATAGGGTCTGTTTTTTTATATATCACTAGTGCTCATAGGAACAGGGACTTCCAGCGCAGACAACATGGTTTCATTATGTAAACTGAGAGCATGTTTGAGAGTTTAAGAAGCAGAGATGTAATCTGCAGTCTGAGAAAGGTATTTAGTCATGACGATGGCACAAATGTTAGACATTTTCAGTTATGTAAGGACTCAGTCGAACCAAATGTGAAGGGGGCCCTGTGCTCGGGTGAGCCTGTATGTCATTGCATAAGGCTCTTATTCAGAACCATGTCAACATACTCTCCAGTCTAAGAGACTGTTAACTTAGGACCCTATTTTAACGACCTAAGCGCACAGTCTAAAGCGCATGGCACAAGTGTATTCAGGGCGTGTCCAAATCCACTTTTGCTAGTTTAATGGCGGAAAAAATGGTCGCTTCCTTCTGATTGCTATTTAAACAACGTGGGAGTTGGACAGGAAAATTACTGAAACTAGCAAAGATACTTGCGTCGCGCTTGGCACGACACACGTGTGTGTGTGCGGGTGTGAACGCATGAGAGGATGTTTTTCCCTTGTAGTGGAATCAAAATGTAATTACATTTACATGTGAAAATCTAATTTGTGTGCGCGCGTGTGTGTCATTGAATCTCAATTAGCAGAAGACATGGTGTTAGCTCTGTCCCTGCCAGATAAGACAAATGAGGAATTGAGCTGAGAGACACAGAACCCAAACAGAACCACCTGCCTGTAGTTATCTGTGTGTGTGTGTGTGCGTGCGTGTGTGTGTGCGCGCCACCCTAATGAAGAGCAGGCTTATTAGGGCAGGTCTATTTGGCCACCGTGGGTCTGTGCAGCAGCTTTGCACGTTCCTACTCCACCGCCGGTCTCTAAAGAGGCCAGGTGAACAGAGGCCAGGCCTGATAGCCATCGACTGGTGACAGTTGGTTAAGCAGGAGTCTGGCAGAGCGGTTCCAGTTCTCCGTCCTCTTTGAGTGGAGGACATTGGAGCCTCAATTACTGATGGAGGGGGTTATCAGTCATGCAGGCTGCATGACACAAACACAGAGAGAGCACTGCATCTCGACTGAGCCCTGATGGAATATTCACTATGAAATACTTTCTCTGGACCCATTTGGCCCCTTTTTAAGCTGTTTTTGAAATCGTCATCCCTTTGGACACTGTACTGCTACTCGCTCACAAGCTAAAGATGTTCTCCATATTCCACCAAGTAGGAACCACCACCAAGAACCAAGTTAACCCAGACAACTTGCGCCTTATTCGCACTGTACATGGGATGTCCAAATCAACTACGTTGGTTTCCAGATCGGATCCATTCGATATTTACAGCTGCCGGCTCTGATCCAATCCGATCTGTTGGGATGCTTTGAGTTTCCAATTTAAAGAATTACCACATGGCTGATATCTCGATAGTTTAGAGTATAAAGCCATGTGGATCGTTCAAATCTGCACAACTAGATCGGGCTCTGGATCGGACCATGGTTGCCGGTATCGATCAATTAAAAAAATGCCTGGATCGGCCTTGTGCAACAATGTGCCAGCTTTATGAAGTTTATATTGCCGTTAGAACAGTTCAGTTACCTTTCAGTCTGAATGTAACTACTGTACTTTAAAATGCTTTGACATTATTGTATTTTATTTATTTATCCTTTTTAGTTTAACATATTGATTTAATGGCATTTATTGCATTGTAACTCAACACCATTGTAAGTGTCAAGGTAAAACAACAGTTATTGATTGATTGATTGATTGATCTTGCATGTTATTTATCTGGTATATTTAAATATTGACTATTACACAGCAAAGGATGAGTTGGACAAATAGCATTTGAAACTGTAGTAATAATAGTAATGTAGATTCATAAATCTAATGTATTGTATTTGTTGTATTGTTTACAACTACATGTTTCATGCATTAGGCAGGTGATTTGTTGACGGTAAGGGAGAGAAGAGCTAAGCAGGCCCAACCAGGGCAGAGGTGTGACCTCCTTCAGCCGGGCTATCTTAAAACACTGCAGACAACACTCCTTTTGTTACTGGGAAGCAGAACCTAATACAGGGAACAGCAACACTAGATTTGATTAACAGGAGGGGGGACCCTAACACACAGTCAGACAACAAGCTCCTGAAAGATCGTTCTTTCGTTTCTAAATATTAAATTGATTTCAGTATTGATATTATACTTTTGTTTGATATGACTGCATGCATTTGCCATAAAAAACAATGCACATTATATAGAACAAATATAGAACAAATATAAAATGTAATGTTTGATGGTACTCTCCTAAATAGAAAAATTTCAATTACGATTTAGCAGACGCTTTTATCCAAAGCGACTTACATGGTGCTATTACATGGAGCAGGTAGGGGTTAGGGCATCTTGCTCAAGGATACTTCCAGGTAGGCCAACTCTGGGGCTCGAACACTAGGCAATCCCCTGAAAAATTGGGTGAACTTTATATTTTACCCTTACTTATTATGTCTTGTAGAAATGAGGCTTCCCTTGTTCAATCATTCACAAGTAGTTGTTAATAATTCAGCCTTTTAAAACTTTAAATAACACAAGCCTATTACACTGCACAGTTAACCATGGGTAGGCAACAAGGCACAAACTAATTTGGTACCGCTGCTGTTTTCACCCCTGATCTACTTTATTAAAGCCACTTTGCCTCAGAAGCAGTAAAGGGGTACTCACACAAGGAAATGGTACAGGAAGCATTTCAGTCCAGCAGGTCTCTCTAGGAAGTTGTAGACATCTCCCTGCATGCTGGTCTTGGTGTAGGGGCTCTGGAAGTCCCTTTGGTGGTGGTGCAGCCAGCTTGAACGCGGGAGAGGCGGCACCGAGATGGAGGGCCGGTTCGGGGCGATCTGCAGCGCTGGGTCCTTTGTGTCCGCCGGCGTCCGGCAGGGAATGCCTGATCCATTATTCACCGCTGCGGGGTCTAGTTCCAGTGAAACAGGAGAGTAGTGGCTGCTGTCAGCGGCGGCGGCGGCAGCCCCGCCGGTCCGGGGAGAGTCGGCGGGTGTAGTGGTAGTGGATGAGAAAACGTCCAGGTCAGCCTCCTCCTCCAGGCCCTGGTCCAGGCTGAGGCTGGTGCTGGCGTAGCCGTTGGGCCTGTAGCTCCTAAAGGGGCTTCCCAGCCCGCTGCCGTACTCCCGTTGCATGCGGCTTGTCATGTGGAAGGAGCGAGCCCGCCTCTCGCCCATGATGAAACCGCAGAAACGGCCCACCTCAGGTGTCTGTTTGGATCGGGGAGTTGAACCTTACGGCCAAGGCCCGAGTAGAATGGAGGAGCACCGGAGGACAGCACACCTAGCTGGGCATGGTTAAGCCATCGCGTTAAATGTGTGTCCAGACCTGTGGGGCAAGTGAAGATGAGTCAACAAGATAGAATGACCAACAGTGAGCCCTGAACCACCGTGTAACCTAAGAGTCTGTCTACAACAAGTAGTTTGATACTTGGGGGTTTGGGTCTGTGAGTTATTATTTCACTGTCTCACAAACACTATACACTACTATACTATACACTACTACAAAACTCACCTAGCAGACTATGAATACAGTATGGCTTTATGCTGCTGACAATTCACGGTCCATTAACAATATTATGAATTCTTG
>JAOEHI010053601.1:0-15012 GCA_025447815.1 Percopsis transmontana | reverse complement strand
ATATATATTTCTATATTTTATTTATTTATTTCCCTTCTTACAAGACCAACGCTCGTAAGGAAAGGCAATAGGGAAATATATATGTAAATAAAAATAAAGTGTAGAAATATATATATTTCCACATTTATTTATTTATTCTTTGAGTGTTCCATAAAGGAAATGTATGCATGTATACACTACATATGAAAATACCCTGCCCAAAACGAAAAGTAAAATCAAGTATAATGCTATTAGATATTTTACAATTGTATAATAGTATAATATGTTACAAACTATGCCTTTTAACAAAATCATAGGCATAACTTTACTTTCCTAAAATGTATAGAAGTAAGAACCTAATAAAATCTGCTGTGAGTAATAATTTTATATAACGAAACATTTTTTCATTTTTTACTTTATCTAGCATGCACAGGTGAATTTTTTTAAATCTTGATGATTACGGCTTACAGCTCATGGAAATCAAAAATACAGTATCTCAAAATATTAGAAAAAATAATTTATAATACAGAAATGTCGACCTGAGAAGAGCTCTAATCAGATAATTAAGTAAAAACACCCGAAGCGTCTTACCTGGGCTAAGGAGAAAAAGAACTGGACTGTTGCTCAGTGATCCTCTTTTCAGATGAAAGTAAATTTTGCATTTCATTTGGAAATCAATGTCCCAGAGTCTGGAGGAAGAGTGGAGAGGCACAGAATCCAAGTTGCTTGAAGTCCAGTGTGAAGTTTCCACAGTGATGATGTGGGGTGCCATGCCATCTGCTGGTGTTGGTCTACTGTGTTTTATCAAGTTCAGGGTCAATGCAGCCGTCTACCAGGAGATTTTATGCTTGAGATGCTGATTTACCTTTCCAGCTGGACTTGGCCCCTGCCCACAGTGCCAAAATTACTAGTAACTGGTTTGCTGACCATGGTGTTACTGTGCATGATTGGCTAGCCAACTCGCCTGACCTGAATCCATAGAGAATCTATGGGGTATTGTCAAAAGGAAAATGAGAGACACCAGACCCAACAATACAGACGAACTGAAGGCCGCTATTAAAGCAACCAGGGATTCCATAACACCTCAGCAGTGCCACAGGCTGATTGCCTCCATGCTACGCCGCATTGATGCAGTAATTTGTGTAAAAAGGAGCCCTGACCAAATATTGAGTGCATAAATGAACATACTTTTCAGAAGGTCAACATTTTTGTATTATACATTTTTTACTCTAATTTTTTGGGATACTGGATTTTTGATTTCCATGAGCTGTAAGCCGTAATCATCAAGATTAAAGCAAAACTAGGTGTGAAATGTTTCACTTTGTGTAATGAATCTAAAATATATGAAAGTTTGTCTTTTTGAATTAAATTACAAAAAGAAATTAACTTTTCCACAATATTCACATTTTTGGAGATGCACCTGTACATGGTAATTCCAGGGATGCCTCTTATGTGTGCAGGTTATTCTGCTAACTGGCTATATAATTAGCATTTTTCTCTGGTTCAGGCCAAGATTGAGGCGCTGCAGACTGAGCTACAGGCTGTGAGCCACAGCAAGACCATGCTGGAGAAGGAGCTGCAGGAAGTGATCAACCTGACCTCCACAGAGCTGGAGGAGTACCAGGAGAAGGTTATGGAGCTGGAGGACGAGGTATACAATCACATTTATGTCTGGGGGACTAGGCTACATTCACACTTAACTTCTTTTTTGAAGCTGTCGGCGTCTGTTTTACATTGTAATCCAATGGAGTAGACAGGGCATTTTCAAAAAATGCCCTCTGAGCGTTCTTTCAAACGCAGCCACAGGCGTTTTTTTCTGCAGCTCAGGGCGTCTTTTTCAGTTGGGAAAAAAGTTCAACTTAAGAAAAAAAATCTCTTACGTCAACCGCTTTTTTGACAGATGACCAATCACAAGCAGAGTAGTGAGACTTTTCCTATAACCATCAAACATAGAGCCATTAGCGGTCTCTCCCGTATAATGTCATGGACCCACAAATGTCGGGGAAACCTGAGCTCCTCCTCCCTTTCAGCTTCAAAAGCCAGAGTGAGAGCCAGTTGCCTCCTTCTCGAACATTTTGTAACTGTTATCGCGAAAATGTTGCAGTATCTGTTGTTATGGCAACAAAAGATGTTCTCAGCTGCTTTTTGGAACAACTGACAGCTGTCAGGGTTTTTTCTACATGAAAAAGCACCCTGGCCAGCGTTTTTCATAAGAAAAAGAAGTTGCATGGGAACGCAGCCTAAAACTGCTGTTTGAGTAATTAAATAATCAGTATTTCATTCACAGCTGCAAGAGGCTCGATGCTTCAAGAAGCGGATCAGGAAGTTGGAAGACGCCAACAAGAAACTAACTTTAGAGTTGGAACATGAAAAGGGGAAACTGGCTGGGCTGGGGCAATCCCACAATGTACTTCGGGAACATGCCAATATTTTGGAGAATGCCTTAGCAAAGAGAGAGGCAGATCTCGTTCAGCTCAACTTGCAGGTATAAATCTTTTTCAACAATTGGATCTATTTCCTCAGTTATTTGCATGTTGTTTTTTTAGGATGCGTGAGAGCACATTATTTTGTAGGTGCAGATTTATTCCACTAAATTACTTTACCACTGTAATACTGTTAAATTTTTTTCTATATTACTACTATGAAGTGAATGTGTATCTTCATATTGCCTAAAGACTTTGCCTGCTCCACTTTGCATATCAGTCTAGGAACTGTTAATTGAAAACTGTCAGTTGGGTAGAGAACAGTTCAGTTGTTTGCCTGCATTCAAAGAAAAATGGCCATGTGGGTCTTGTTATGATTGGTTGAAGGTTGTCCAATCATCTATTAAATTTGAAACCTATTTGCAAAAGTTTTCAGTTGCGTTTCCCACACTGATATGTACAGCGGAGCAAATCGCAGAGGCAGAGCTTGCAATATCAGGGTGGCTTTAACCAGGCTCTCTAAACACTATTTGTGGGTACACATGTAGGGCCACAGTTGAAGACTCCTTTTGGAATATTTTACTATGTGGTTTTCTCACTTATTATTTTCATCAGGTTCAAGCTGTCTTGAAACGAAAAGAGGAAGAGGACCAACAAATGAAACAGGTGGTACAGACACTACAGCTTGCCTTGGAGAAGGAAAAAGCCAAAGTCAAAGACCTGAAAGAACAGGTAAGAACTGTATATTATAAAGTCCACTGTTTTCAATAGCTTCTAGACCAGACCTTCCCTTACTAGAACTTAATCTTGACTCAACCGTCCAGTGATGTAATGGGGTTCTTTCCACTAGGTGGAAGCAGCTAAGGCTGAGGCAGCCCACAATAGACGGCACTACCGGGCAGCCATGCTGGAACTATGTGAGATCAAGAAGGACTTGCAGGCCAAAGAGGAGCTGGTCAAAGCCCTGCATAGTGAAGCCCACAAACTTCAGTATGTTGAATTGTCCTCTTCAACAATTGTACTATTTTTTAACAAATGCATACTTTTATCATATAGTCTCATTGATTGGTAACTCAGTGTTGTTGACATGAATGATGTACCTGCTTTGATAGCTTCTATTGTTTATTATACGGTATACTGCATTTCAGGTTATAATACAGTATAGGATTGCTTTCATTCCAATACCTTTCGTATACATGTACAACAGAAAACCAAATGTTGTGTCTGACGTCACTAGAAACCAAGTAGAGTGAAGTCTCCAGTAGTTCTTTATATGGCTCAATAAATACAAATATAAAGTCTCAAATAAATAAAATGTTGACTTGAGTCAGAATCTTCTCCAAGTCAAGTGACTTGGGTCTCCACCTCTCCACTGCAACTCTACTAGAAATGTGCTGCAAAGTACAACTTGCCTCAACCCACTCTCCTCTCCCTTGTCTGCTTTCCTCGCAGGGCGCAAGATGAGCAACACTCTCAGGAGGTGACCAGGTTCCAAGAGGAACTGGCCGAGGCCCACTCTCTGCTTCAGATCCTGCAGAAACAGCTGGACGAGGAGCTGACCAAGCAGCCTCTCACCCACCAAGAGGTAGGCACTAGAGAGGCAAGAAACCTCTGGTTGCTGTTAATCAACACTTTCATAAACCTCTATGACAACCCCTTTTAGGTAGAGGACTTGAAGTGGGAGGTGGAGCAGAAACAGAGGGAGATTGAGGCCCAGAAGCAACAGCTTGACATGATGGAGCAGTGTAACCAGAAGGAGCTGGACAACCTCCAGACAGCTCTACAGGTAAACAAAGTCTTGTTTCAAAGTATACATAGCCGCACATAAATTGCTGTTGATGAGTGCTTAGTAAAAGTGCTTAGTAAAAGCACAATGCAGCGCTCCGGGAACAGAGCTTTTATGGCGTTAATTATGTAGTTTTCCTATTTATTTATTTATTTATTTATTTATTTAGTTAGTTTAAGTCTGCTGAAAAGCACAGCGTTTAAAAACAGAATGCAGTTGCTCCTTGTGGCAAGATGGGGGCACCATTATCCTATGCAGCTTTAACTACACATTACTAAATTATTGTACTGTTGGACTCTTGTCCCCAATTTACAGTGCAAGCATTTTTTAAAGCCTTTGTCTGTGTCTGAACCAAAGCTGCAATCTACATTAGCTTTTTACATTTAAACACTTTTCTACCCCTCAGAATATTAAGGTGGAGCTTGAGTCAGTGCAGGAGGAGCTGAGCGGCACCAGGAAGGATAAGTTCATGCTGCAGGCCAAGGTGGGTGAGCTGAGGAACAGCATGAAGACAGTCCTGCTGCAGAACCAGCAACTCAAACAGGACCTCAAACAGAACCGTTTCAGGAAGGTAAGACTATGTAGCGCCCCAGGAATGTGTATCATTGACCTCCATTACTAGAGAAAATGTTTTATAAACAAATATGATTATTAAGAGGCTTTTTTTAAAGCCTTTTGAAAAACAGACCTCTGATCATTAAGCAAAGAAAATGTAGGTAGCTGCACGTCTTTATTTCACTACATAATGCCAAAATGTTAATGAGCTCTTTTTATAATGCCAAAATTCCAAGCCTGTAATTTGACGCGGTTTCTAAATGAATCTTGTGGAGCTGCAGCGTTTGGAGCTGAAAGGCGAGGGAAACCCATCCAACCCAGTTACACCAGTGAAGATCCCGGACTGCCCCGTGCCTGCTTCCTTGCTGGACGAGTTGCTTAAACCCTCAGCATCCGTCAACAAAGAGCCACTCAACAACTTGCACAACTGTCTACGACAACTCAAGTAAGACTCTCTTGCTGGTCTCTCTTCATACACCTGTACACCCAATGCCACATTGTACTACTCTGTCCTTTTCCTCCTAGAGAGGAGATGGACAGCCTTCAGAAGCAGATGGAGGAACACACGGTGACTGTACATGAGTCCATGAGCTCTTGGACCAATGCAGAGGACGAACTAGAACGACTGGGGATACAAAACGCCTCTGAATTATCTACAGCCTTCAACAATAACGTGGTGGAGAATGACAACCAGGCAGAAAAGGAAGCACAACCAGTGTAACGCAGGAGATGATCTCAGGCCGATGAAGGGAGAGTGGAGTTTTATCCACAAGCGCATATATATTTTTTTTTTCCCCAACCTCCTGAGCATAATTTTCTTTTGTCTTTTCTTAGCAATTGCAGCCAACATTTGGCATTCTCCTGACAGCACCGTAAAGTGCTTGCGCAAAGTACGTTTTTTTTTTTTTGTTTTTTTTTTTTAAATAAATAATAGCTTTATTCTTTATTTGACTGTTTATATTTTTCTGTTAAGCTATTCACTGTCATATATATTTATTTACTTACAGTTCAGGAATCATAAACCTCCAACCTGACAGCCTCTGTGAGGGGCTCCCTCGATCTTAAGCCTTGTAGTCATAGATGCATTGAGGGCATGGTTGAACAATGTTCTGATTGCAGTAGTTTATACCCCAGATAGGTGGTGGATATATAATTAATTGAACTGTCATCCTACTGATAATGGTGAAACTATGGCTTTGATGCAGCTGGAAAGTGAAGATAATGGGCAGTGTTCTCGGTGCCACAGGATGTAGTAATTCCCATGTCAGTACTGTTTTCTTTTAGTGCTTGGTACCTGTGTTAACTACATTATTTTAGCATGGTCTCCAAGCAGTAAGTGATAAAAGTCACTTGTTTAAAATCCAGTGTTTCTTTTCAAAGCTTGCTATAACCATATTGTCTTGAGTTCTTGAAATCTTGAGGGTGTGTTGTCTGGCTTGGACTGTAGTAATGTGTGTGGTAAATGCCTTAAGGAATCTCTAATATACTGTAAAAGGACTAAATATTGAATGGATGTATTTCTGTGTGTTTGCGTGTGTGCAAGATGTAAAATAGACTATATTGTATGCTATGTGCAAATCAATACTGAGTGGTTTATTTAAAATATTTGGGGCAACTGATTTTGCACGCACTAAATGATCAAAGGCTGACATAACCTAATGGGTTAGGGAATATTGCAAAATGAAGCAAAAATGTCTACTGCCAACAGTAGAGTGCAATCGGACATATTAATTTTCTGTTGTTACAGTTGTCTTATTTTTACAGAAAGTGTTGGTCATTTCCTTTTGTGGGGGCAAATTCTTTGCAGAGAATAATATATGGTTGTGCTTCCTTTTTATGATTGTAAAATCAAACTGTTAATAATGTAAAAGGGATGGAGTACAAAATGCTGTCAAATACAACATATAAATTGAAACGTATTAATTCTGGTATAACTGCACCAAAAAGTAATGTACAGTAGCTTTAGTAAATGAAACTGGGCTGCAGCTGTATTTTTATTTTCACACCATCTTGCTTGTCAAATTTTTTTGAACAATGTATGCTCATCCATTTCCATAGGGATGGTGTACAGATTAGATTACAAGAATTCTTATTGGGACTAACAACCATTATAACAGTATATTGTGTACCCTGAACTGTTCTTTTGGCAGCAGTGACTGTATCTTCTAAACTACCTTTCACTGTTGTCCGTTTTTGCTGGGGCACTAGAGCTCTAAGCATAATCCTTCTGTATTTGCTGTTCAGTCTTTTAATCTGCAAAGGTTGGAATTGACTCATTCCGATGTTTAACATTTATACTTGGAGATGTCATTGTATTTATCTCATTAAATTGCACTATTCATCACTAGTTTGTCTTTTTTTTGTATTCTCTTCTATTTTAACACAAATATATGTGGCATTCTGTTTTAAATGGTTATTTAAGGTGCCTACAAAATATATCCCGTATGCTATGATTATTGTATTAGTAATTTTGCTCAGGCATGTGTTAACCAGCTGTTGGGTCCTTACTGTCTACATTTTGAACCCGTCGCGGTGAGAGGGCAGCAGCTATCGGTTAGCCCGGGAGAGAGGAGGAGGTGGGCATCTATCAATTTAGTTAATAACTTGTTGAAAACTTAACAAATATGTTGAGATACGCGTTAACGGCTGTATTCAGGAACGAAAGTTGTATATTTCCAGTAGCCAACATATTAATGTATGCTAACGGTTATTTCAAGTACCTAGCTTCCTAGCCAGCTAACGTTAGCATCCCAACAATCTCAGCTGTGACTGCTTCCTGGAACGGAAAACAAGCGTGTCAACGTTTAATTTTTAAATCACGTCTCACATGCCTTCCATTTAACAGACTGTATAAAAACCAATTATGTATTTTCCACGCCAGACCCTGCTGGCTTGCTTATTTTGCCAGTCCAAAAAGTTGGCCTGCTTGAATGGACTATGTGTATTACAGTGTCTGGTGACTATTTCACACTGCCACCTAATCGGGCCTTAAAACAAATGAATTCTATTTGACAATTTCCCTACCTCTGTGCCTGCTAGATGGCAACCACTGAACCAGTTTTCCCCAGATGCAGGTCTTATTGAGAAACGAGCTCAGGTTCTGTCTGTCATCTAATCCGGCTGTTGTGTTGTTTTTTTCCTCAACAAAAATGCATGTTCTGAGTAAGAAGCATGTCTATTTAATGGCACCAATGAATTAATTCATACTCAACTGTTATGCCTGTTTTTCTCGCAATCTAAGTACTACATTGCTCCCAATTAATTATAGGCTACATTGTTTCCAAGTTTTTAAAGAAAGTGCTATTTTTTATTTGATTGTTTTGTAGGATAGTCTGTAGATTACTATGCGTTTAAACGTCAGTGATTTTTGTAATCGAAATACACGTCCCTAGTCAGACGGCTACTTGCTACATTAGCGCTGCCTTTTATTTCTCATGCTGTATGAAGAGCCCTCCCTTGAAACTGAGCATGCGCAGTATATGTTGTAAACAATGAGACTATTCCAGACCGTCCAGAGCGTTGTGTCTTTCCAACAGTTTATCTTTGCAAAATAAGAACGCATTTATGTAGTTACGCTTGTAAGAAATAAAAATGTGTTTTGGTAAGTAGGGAGATGTATTTGTCACCAGCTGTCATCACGTGCAGTTTGATTTTTATTCACCTCATCACCTCGAAAACATGTCAAATTAGTACAATACGAAAACCCACCACAATTGGCACATTGGGCGTGACAGCCAACAGTTATATAGTTAAATAACGTTTAATTCTAGCATCCGCTTTGATATTTAAGAGGAATTTTGAAATTTAGAACGATGTGTTATCGAGAGCGTGTTGCGTTTCAGATTTTGATCATGATTTGTTTTCCTCGTGCTAGCTAAGTCCAGCGCACAATCCCTCCAAGACTGACGTTACTGATGTTAGCTAGCTGGCTAGCGGTAGGTCAAGGTCCGGGCTTTGATAAGGCATACACATTGAAGGATTTAACGCAACTGTTTTCACGCTTTAAATGTGATTAATATTTAATATACATATGGGTAATCAACGCCTGTAATGTGTATTTTTATTAATTTATTTTATTAACTTTCGTATGATTTTAAATAGTATAAAAGTTCCCATTTTCCTTGTTGCATTTTTTTTTAGATACCTGTCCTCTAATACATATTGTTACCATATATTGATACAAGTAGCACTAAGAATCTGCTCAGTGTTGATAAATTATTAAAAAGCTTATTGTGGTGTGTTTTAGGCAGCTGAAGCATGGAGGAAGTTCTGACCAGGCTAAGGGGCCTGAGCGCAGACGAGCTGAGAGAAGAGTTTGCCAGGGCAGACCTCAAGTGCGGCCCCATTACGGCTACCACCCGGGCTCTCTTTGAGAGGAAGCTGGCAAAAGTCCTTGCTGGACCAGAGATCAGTGCCCCTGAAATAAACAGTTGTACAGCCGTGCGAGACAACAGCACTGACCAAATCAAACCCATGTCATGTACCACTTCAGCAGCTGCCGCTAGCAGCAGCCCCCCTCAGGCTGTCAGCGAGGAACTGGACTTTGGCTATGGCATGGGCCTCAACCCCCCAGAGGAGGAGGAGGAGATTGCGGTCAAGTTGGGGACCAGCTCAAATGGCTCTGCAGAGGGCAGTTGTTCCCATCCCACAACAGAAACCCCCTCAAAGCCTGCACAAGTGTCCCCAACATTCTTTTATGGAGTATGTCCACTGTGGGAGGATGTCCTTGCTAGGAATGGTAAGAGAGAAGTTTGAACACTTTGCATTTAGACATAATATGTGCTGTGATTTAACAGCTGTTTGGATGGACTGTGCTCTGTATCCTTACCCAGATCCTAAGTCGGGGCGATTAAGCAAGGTGAATTTGATAGTTTGGGTTGGGACTGTAGAAGGGTTTGGGATAAGCCTGTATATTGTAGATGTCAAGTGTCACACGTGTGTTCTGACATGAATTGCATTATCTGTCCATGTAGAGAGAACGCACATTTACACAGACAAGAAAGAGGCCCTTCAGGTCGTGAAGATGATGAAAGGAGCCCGGTTCAAAGCCTTTTCCAGTCGAGAGGATGCTGAGAAGTTTGCCAAAGGGATGTGTGACTATTACCCCACTCCCAACAAATCTACGGCTTGTGTGTCCCCCGTCAAACCAGGCCCGGTCATCTATAGGGGTAAGTAGGTGGACTGAAAATGAAATGTGCTCCTTAAGAGAGCCGAAGCCATTTCAGATTGATTGACAAGAAAATCCATTAATGTCTCATGCAAACGAATAGGTGGGTAGCATATACGAGACTATACGCTGCCGATTCTTTGTGTTGCAATACTTTTTAAATGTGAAACAATGGCCATCCTTCACTGTTTTCTCCCTGTGCACACTAGACAATATGGAGGTGGATACCATTAATCGGGAGCGGGCCAACAGTTTCAAGAGCCCACGCACACAGGACCTCACAGCCAAGCTGAGGAAAGCTGTAGAGAAAGGAGATGAGATGACCTTTAGCGAACTGGTCTGGAGCAACCCGCGCTATCTCATCGGATCAGGAGACAACCCCACCATCGTCCAGGTAAAGTGACGTTCCGATTGCACAGTAGTTGGACTCTATTAGGACATTATATAATGTTGACATTGTTAAAATTGCCATTGTGACAAATGTACTAATTGTAAGTCGCTTTGGATAAAATCTAAATGCTGTAAATGTAAAATGAGCGGTCTGCCTCACAATAGGGGACAATGTCTCGGCCATGTATGGAGCTGTTTGTATTGGGATGTATCAACATCTGGCATTACCTTTTTACTAATGCCTAATGCCAGTTTTATTGCTTCTTTGATCAGCACAACCGTTTTTGTGCTGACATAATTGCAAAAGGGTTTTCTAATGATCAGTTTGCCTTTTTAAAATGACAAACTTGGATTAGCTAACACAACGCGTCATTGGAACACAAGGGTGATGGTTGCTACAATAGTTATTTACAACATTAACAATATCTACTCTGTATTTCTGATCAATTTGATGGTATTATAATGGACAAAAGAATTTGCTTTTCTTTCAAAAACAAGGACATTTCTAAGTAACTCCAAACTTTTCAACGGTAGTGTATATTAGGGATGGGAAGATTTTTTTTTTGTACAGATACAATATATATTGCGATTCTGTAGATATTGCAATACGATATTACGTTTTGTTTTTTTTTGTAGTAGGAAACGTAGTGTTTCCATGAGGGAGTTCGGATTCTACCGTCCGTCTGTCCCTGCCATTGTTTTTTTTTTTTTTTTTTTTTTTATGTACATGACCTAACAGAATGTTATTGCGAATAGACGATTGGCCGATACCATTAATTCACTCCCACTGAGATTACATTGACTTTTTTTCTAGCAAAAAAAATAAAATAATAATTTTGGCCCTCTTCAGTCATGTTTTTTCAGTTTAATGGCTGTAAACTTATATATTTGGGTACATAAAAGGCTACAGTAGTATCCTTCCCCTGCCTCTCGGTGGATAATGGCCTGACCTTCCACTTGTCCCTCTATTCGCTGGCTAGGAGGGATGCCGGTACAACGTGATGCATGTGGCTGCCAAAGAGAACCAGGCGGGCATTGTCCAGCTGCTACTGGACACGCTGGAGAACCCTGAATTTATGCGGCTCATGTACCCCGATGACCAGGACTCCATGTTGCAGAAACGCATCTGTTACATTGTAGACCTTTACCTCAACACACCAGACAAGGCTGTGAGTACTCAAAATCACGTTGCATCCCTTTTTAGAAAGTAATTTTTCTGGGCTGCTTATGGGAAATAATTTGGATTCAGATCGGTCTCCACAGAGGTCGCGCCCTTTGGTGTGTGCATTCTGTGACCACTGAGAACTGAAAAGTGCTCCTAACTAAATAAATAACTGTTCATATTGTATTTTGCTCTGACCCAGGGCTTTGAGACACCACTACATTTTTCCTGTAAGTTCGGCTGCCCGGAAGTAGTCAATGTCCTCTGCTCACACCCCAACACTGATAAGAACTGCAAGAACAAGTATGGCCAAAAGCCTTGTGAAGTAAGTGGTTATGGTTTGAGCCTGTATTTACTTTGTTAGCAGTTGATTGTGTGGAAGCATAAGAGAGCACGGTACAAAGTGAATCTTTTAAGTGGGTTCATTGGCACCTTTGACATTAGTTGGTGAAGAAGGGAAAGCTGAATTCGAATTTTGTTGATTTGTTTTTCTATCCCAGACAATTATAGGTTAGTTTGTTTGTTTGGTTTATACAGCACCCTTTTAAATCCAGTGAATCACATGTGTCCCCATTCCTTTCCACAGGTGATATGTGAAAGAAGAAACAAAACACAGGATGTAAAGGAAGTAAAGCAGAAAATATGTGACTATTTGGAAGGTAGGCCTAAACACAATCCTCTAATTGTGAAGCTATAATCGACTGCATGTCCACATATTCTTGTCATAATCAGCAGTCTCTCATGCCATCAGGCTTATTAATACTTAACTAGACTTGGCTGACACCAAATGATGAGCTCACATGAACCCTACTATTGTTTCATTACACTTTCTGCCTATCACCATTATAATTGATACTTGCATTGATGATGTTTGAAGCATGGCTGTGTCTGGCCATCTGATTACATCTCGTATCTTTTAACCCAGTATTAGCAGGATCTCTGCCTGAGAGCCTCATGCCAGGCCCTTCTTGCTGTTCAGAGGTTTAGACGGAAATCTAAGAGTGATCGGGCGTTTGCCTTAAGGTGTCATGTTATAAATCACTTATAAAATACACATTTACACATTCGCTTTATGGAACATTTTCTTAATGTGCTGGTTTATTCTTTTGTTTTTTATTTGTATTTTATTTGTTGTATTTTTTTATTTATTTTATTTATTTATTTTTTGTTGTATTTATTTAAAATTTGCTATTTTATTTGTCTACTTCTTCAGCCTGTGCTGGTGTATTTGGCTGATGCTGAGCTGTGTGCATTTCTGCAACACACTATACTGTGCTGTAATGCAGTTTTTAAAGTGTCGTAATATTAATTTCCTTTTATGTTAAAGGTACGCTCCTCACTTTGTGTCTGAAATTGGCCTTGCGGTTGAAATGAGCATTACACAAACATTGCTGTTTTTGTTTCAAAAGTTGTGGATGTCCCTCCCATTCCCAGAGTTCTGAGTGGCTTGCGCTCCTCTCTACTCTTCCTCCTATAAAGCACAGGGTCCCACACCATTGTCTACCCCTCCTCCAACAGTATACTGTGACCCTTTGGCTACTGGGGCTGCTATAACACAATCGAGGAGTGTAGCTTTTAAACGAAGGTGCAGTCTGACGTTTATAATCATTTAAACGTAACCTTATAAAATAACTGTTCCATCTTAGACCGCTGCTATATACCTTTACTGAGAGCAACGGACAACTCTTCTCAGCCCGTCATTGGTGCTCCCTGGTCACCTGAGCCTTCTGAGAACCTTTCTCATCCGCTCACCCAGTGGCATGTCAGAAGTCCAATGGATCCAGTGATGACCGTGAAAGCGTTTGCTGGCCCGCTGAGCCCTTCTAAAGCAAGTCCCTTCACACTATAGGATCTATTTCACCTATAGGATTTATAACCGGACAAGTTGGTCCAACAGACCATTAGAGAACACACAAATACCTAATAACCATGTGTGTTTTTAAATGTCATACTCTCTACAGGCAGATGAGTTCCGCCGGGCGTGGAAGACGCCCCCTAGAGACCGAGCAGAGCATTTTCACCACATCCTTAAATCTGACCCAGACCGTGGAGCGGAGAGAGTGGGCAGGTAAGTCTGGTGAACATTCTGAAAGTAATTTAGCAGATGCTCACAGTAAGTACAATTATAAGGCGCATAGGCATGTCGGGGGTAAAAACTCAGGACCTTCTTTCTGGGAGTCGAGCAGAAATGAAAGGAAAGAAACAGCAAATTCCTAAAGTCCAATATTATTTTAGAAAATAAACGGTACAAAAATACTTTTGGCCTATAATGTAATATTTCACTGGAACATGTGCTTTGTCTTTGCTTTCATGTGTTATTGGGCTATCCTGCCTGCACATGAAGTTATTTGATTGGTACACACACAAAGAGGTGACAAGCACCCCATTGTGCCATTCCATAATCCCATTCCTCTTTAGTTTAATCGTAGCAAGTTCTGTTTGTTCAAATTTCTTACTAAATTAAGCGTCCAGTTTAGTTGAAAAATCAACTTTTTTTTCAGTTTACCACACACTTCCTGGTTGTGTGCATGATCATGTGATCTACCAACTTCTAGGGTGGTTCCAATCTCACCAATCAGACTATACCATCTGAGAAGGAAGGGAGATGGGACACAATGAGTTTTCCTTTTTTTTTTTTTCATTGTTCCTATCCAGTCATACATTTAAAGTTAATAGCTGTATATATTGCACTAGTTAATAGTTTTGATTTTATATAATTATAAAAAATAAACAGTTTTGTGGCTATTGAAGAACCCCTACTAATGAAGTAGATGATAGCAACCAGTTTGTATTTAGCTCAAAGGCTTTTTCTACTCAATCAGGTAAATGCCAGGTGGAGGGAATGTTGCTATATTGGTCTCTGGGTTTCACTTGAGTTTTTGTCTTGTCTGTTACATTCTGGCACAAAGGCTTACTTTGAACCTGAGCTGTACAAATGCCTGTTCTAATACTTTGCTACATGCTGTCCAGAGCTGCCAGTTGCCTATCCTATTATTAGGGCTCATAGCGCTTCCCCCTACAACCAGTCTGTTTTCATTTGAACACAATTTGCCGTATCTGCATCCAAACCCTGCCTTACTCTCCACAGAGACCTGGCTCACGAACTGGGCCACCCGTGGGCTGAGTACTGGGACTTCCTGGACAACTTTGTGGATCTGGCGTCAACAGAAGGCCTTCGTAAGTTGGAGGAATATCTCAACAAGAAGGATTTCAGCCAGCGGGCTCACGAGGAGGCTGGGGAGAATGAGACCAGCAACCGGTTCAGAACTCCTTCTCCAGGTAACTTGGTGTCTGCAGGTTCTGAGAGTCTCTCAGTATGTCCTACAGGGACTGGAAAGTTTGAATACAAATGTTTAGTTATTATTACAAAACAGACAGTGAGCGCTGCACAGTACTCTTGTGATCGAACCACAGGGGCAGGATAGTCTAGCGGTCTAGGCATTGGACTCCCATGTGGAAGGTCGTGGGTTCGAGCCTAACCCCTATCTGCTCCATGTAATAGCAGCATGTGTTGCACCTACTGGTGTGTTCAGAGCCAGTGTCTCTCAAA
>JAOEHI010053599.1:0-15014 GCA_025447815.1 Percopsis transmontana | reverse complement strand
TCCGCCGAACCCCTAAGACTGACTCACCGAACCCCTGGGGTTCGATCGAACCCAGGTTAAGAACCACTGGTTTAGATTTAGATTGTTTTAGATTCATCATTTACCTCACAAAAATCGTTGCACTTATTTGTTAAGCATTAATGATTTATGCTAAACATTAATGGTTGGGGTTAATACTGCTTAGTTCATTACTATAAAACAATTTAATTTGAAGTGCTGGGAGTGGGATAGGCCATGTTATGGTTAATGTAATGTCATATATGGATAATAAACATGTTGTGAAATCCAGATAAAGGGTTATCCTGTAATATAAAGTCACCAAGTGTCACCAAGAAGAATCACACTAGTAGGAACTTTCTTTCTGGTAAGGAGGTGGGACAGAGACGCGTCAAAAACCACATACTAAAACCTGGCCAACAATTTGTATTAATTTATTGTGGAATTACTATGTTAGCACACAGTAGTAGGGAATACACATGCGCAAGGAGTTAGTTACATCCCCTCCCAGTGTATCCATTTCATATCCCACCCAATGAAACCAAAGTGCAAAGCAATTGAAATTACTAGAGAGAAATGCACTGAACTCAACTGAACGGGAGTGGCTGCCTGTTGTACGGTATATCTTTGTTAATACTTTAAATGGGTGTGACAAACTGAACTGTATACACCCAACCCCTCTCCAACCAGATGTGTGTGTGTGTAACAAACACGAGTAAGGGCGGTAGACTACACAGAGCGTCTATAGTTATGTAGTAAGGTTAGCTTTGTGTATACCAGTCCACATCTAGCTAGAATCAAAAGTTAAAATATTCATTTAAAAAAATTTAAACAATTATCTTCATCCTTATAAACAACAATTACTGGTTTTGTTTATTTTCAAAAAAAGATATGCAATATAACCTACGAAATAAAGTAAAAAAAACAAACAAACAAAAAAAGTAAAGAGAACCAAACCAACAGAACCATAATGTGCAATCAATGCCATCCTCGCCCCTCTGGTCTGAAACGACCACACAGCAGCGACACTCGTCACACCTTACGGCTATGTTCTCCTCCAAGCCTGAACAAAAACACCAAAGGCCAGATTGCCGTGTTCAGTAGTAATTAGGTAGTGGTTGAGAACGTCTGCACCCTTTATGACTGGTTTGCACTGCGGCCTCCTAAGACATCTGTCCTCCAGCAGATGTGTAGTCGATTTGTTTTCCCCTCGCCCAGCAGATGTCCCCAGCGAGTCGCCGCTGCTGTGCGTCTGCGCCTCCTGCAGGTGCCTTCGCCTCCTGCTGTTACGACACCTGCTCCACGGGCCGCATTTGAACATCTCCAATCTGTCAGTACCAAACACACCAAGTATTTCAACTAGGTTGCAGACCGTTCACTCTGGTTTGATGCAGAAGCATGTTTTAGTTTCATACCAAGTTCAAAGGTCAGAATTAAGGGAAGTGTTGACAGACTCAAGTGAGAGGACGCGATTACCTGGACGTGAGGGGGGGCACTGAGGACATATGTGACTGCGCTGGCTATGTCTTCTGCTTTCAAACACTACAAAGGAGGAGAGCAACATGTAGAAATCACCCAGAGTGTGTTGTGCTTTGTTGGTGGAGGGAACCTCTTCACTACTTACTTTTATGCTCTCATAGACTGCCGCTGCTTTCTCTGGGTCACTATTGTGGTGCCTGAAGGCGAACTCTGTCTCCACTATTCCAGGAGATATACACTGCAGGGCAAATATATTACTTGCGTTTACACATAAAACACATCCCCTTCCACACACACACCAAGCCAAGATTTTAGGTTGGGACCATCCCCATTTGGATTTGCGGCAATTTAAAAAAGGAACAGTGTACAATGGTCTGTGATTTTGGCCAAAAGGGTGAGTGAAAGCAGGCCCTCGTAAACGTATACTGGATTTAGCACACTATGCCTTTAAGGGCTTGTTTTGCAGCAGTGCACTCACAATGGAATCAGTTTTCTGTCTTGTCATTTGATCAATTTGTCTACAGACACAGCAGTTATATTTTCAGATTCAGTACTGGGATTTAATTACCTCTATTTAACCATTTCACAGGGTTTACTTCGACGTATTCAGCACAATGCTTAATGACTATTTCAAGAAATTTGAACTTGTCATTAAGAATTCCTGTAAAAAGCAAATACCCCAAAACAGCCCTGCCCCTAAATTGTTGATGTCTGGTTGCATTAGCTCATCATTTAGAATGCATTAACATTACACAGCTGAGCAGCATGCAAGAACAGCTAGACAGCTCAAGTAATTGCCGCAGTCGTCAAACCAGGAGGTCTTTCTAATAATACATATTTTGAGTCAATTTCATGACCAAGGTTTATATAAAATCAGTATAATTGTGTTTCACAATTATAATTGTGTTTCACAATTATACTAGGGGGTACACATTTGAAATAATGGCTACATACCGTGGCTCTAATATGGGTCTTTGCTTCTCGTAGTTCTTGCCTTAGTCCCTCAGTTAGTGCAGTCACAGCATATTTAGTGGCACAGTAGAAGTGCTCATCAGAACTTGGTACCATTCTGTGCCCACCCATGCTGCAACACAAACCAGGAGGTAAAGGAGGGTTGAGGAAGGAACTACTATATTATATTGTGTTATTTATTTTTTTAACATGAAACTAATGTACCACCTAAATAAGCATCAAAAGGGGGTTTGGCACTCCAAACCTGCTTACTGATCTGGTCAACAGTTATATTTGCCCCAATACAAAAGTTGTTAAACAAATTAAATATTTTGCCATTTAATGTGCAATTCAGTTTTCACATTGTCCTTGGGGTGATTTGCTACGCAACTACCCAAATATCATCTTAACACAATGCCTTACTGTCACAACATGGCTTTTTGGCATCTACTACCTGTTAATATTGATGATGTGGCCATCATCCACATTCCTCTCCTTCATTGACTTGTACGCCTCACGGGTGCAGATAGACATGGCTAAAACATTCACCTGTAGGGCCAGAATGGTTACCAACTATTGCATTTCTCAATAGAGACTCAAATGAAAACAATAGATTAGTGGGTTCATACAGTTCCAATTTAATCAGCAGTGACTTATCGCAGTTAAAGGGACACTCCAGAATTTACTTGTGGTTGAAACCAGCATTACAAGATGGTTTGCAACTTTAAGGGTGCAAGCCCCGACTGGCCGATTCTCCTTTCTACCACAGCTCTGCCCCTCCCCCTACAGCCAGATGAACAGTTCGAACATAAACAGTGATCTGGGGCGGAAAATGTGGGGTTTTGGGGGCAGTATGACATAATCGAGGAATGTGCCTTTACCTGAAATCACAATTTCAGTGTGCGGGTATTAATTCAGCTGGTGGACCCTCACCATGTCAGCACCTGTGAACCTGCTGATCTTGTCCAGCTTATGGCCTCTAAGCTGCTCCCGCTCTGACATTGACAGATAGCAGGTTCGAGCCACAGGGGCAGTAAGATAGGGGGAGGGGACTAAACAAGGTCAGTGTACAGATTACACAAACCTAAAAATACACTGCTGTTAACACACATTCATTGCGGCTGCCATGACAACAGTCGGGCCAGTGTTGGGAGTGCTAGACTTTTGAGGAGTGGGTCTTGAATGGTCAAAGGCTCAGTGAATCAAACTGCAAAAGGAAAGTCTCAACAAAGGGAGTAGTGCGGACTTTCACAAGTAGGCCGCTGCTTTGCCAGCATCTCTCCGCCCGTGACTGTGTGTGTGTGCGTGTGTATCTCAATATGTACACTATACGTGTGCATGTTCACACAGGGCCGTGGAGACGCATCCAGCACAAGACACAAACACGTGGCTGGCCATTTGAAAGGGAGGTATTGAACTTTTTGTTAAACCTTCGACTCTGTGACTTGCTTACCTCTATAGTCCTCCTGCTATAGTGCAGCAAAACATCATTTGTGGAGTTGAACCTATTAGTTTATCTCATTCACCATTGACTTCCATATTAGAAATTAGATTACAAGTTTAAATATACTTTAAATTAAACTCTACAAGAACAACCCACAGAAACTTGAGAATACATTCTACCAGTAAAGTAAACAATCAGCTTTGCATACACTGTAGAAGTATGTTTAGGAGAAGTGAATGGAGGATAAAAACAACCGTTTCTGGTCTAGCACCTACTGCGAACACGGTGATGACTTACTACAATACTGAGGCCAGGGAGCGACAGTGGGGAGGGTTTAACAAACGTTTCATATCCCTTTAACTCTTCTGTGTTTATTTCTGTGTTCATTATAATAACTTTAGGTTTTGATTAAATTAAATCTATTACTATGAAAAAACGATGAACATTTATTACAGTATTTATGATCAGCTAAATGAGCTAAGCTAAATGATGCTCACAGGAATTACATTTATTTTACCAATAATAAAAACAAATTCAATCTATTTTAATTGCTTTTTATTTCTCAGATGTCATTTAACGGTATAGCTGTATCCTTCACTATAGTTTCCTGTTTTAAAGTCGCCCAAACTTTATATTTGGCATACAGTAAGAAGCATTGACATTGTGTGTGTGTGTGTGTGTGTGTGTGTGTTGCACTCACATCGATCATGTTTCTCCAACCTTCTGTCCTGCCACTCAGCAAAGGCTCATTGTGGGCCAGGCCAGCGTTGTTGATACACACATCCACCCCCTGATGCAACGTCTTGATGGCGGAGAACATGGAGAGGATCTCCTCCTCGTTGGATAGGTCACACTTGTAGGGGATCAGTGTTCCACTGTAGCCGGCACTCTGACATTCTGCTGCCAGCTTCTGCAAACACAAACCAACGTATCCACTAATACAAACATGTAGGTATTTTCTTTTTTTGTTTTCCCTTTCTCACAACAAGTATCTCCAGTAAACATGAGACCACTAAAACCCAGAAGTGACTACCTTGCAGTACTACATGGACTACAAGGATATGAAACCATCGACTGAATACCAAAGCCGAAGTCAACAACATATTGTAAAGTGCCTCTTCATTTAGAACGATCGTTCAACTCACAAATCTGGGTCCGAGATATAAAAATAATAAAAAATAATACATATTATAATAATAAAATGAATCAAACATTTTAGAAACACAGAGTCAAATTCTTCTAAATCAGTGGTTTTTTGATTAAAAGTGAAAAATCTTAGTTAACACCCTCAGACATTACAAAAACATTTATGTTCTTTATTTTATTATATTATATTGTCTGGAGGTTGTCATGTTGAGAATGACTTTGGAGTAAGTCTCCAAACACAGGTTCCAACCATGGCCCTAGATGACCTTCTGCCTCGCTCTTGACAAAAAAAGCTGCCCGGTAGGAGCAAGGCCATTGCTTCAAATTGGTGCTTTCCATATTGAGCCTTTAAAACACATGAATAATAAAGTGTGAAGACTCCTGTCTAAAAACAAAGGTTTTTGGTGCCCAAATAATTAGCAAAAGAAAGATATGGGGGAAATATAGTTACCTAGCAAATCCATAATGAAATACCTTAAATCCTTTGGAACGTTGACAAAAGCTGTTAAATGCAAGTTTGACTCTTAGGCCCAGCCCCAGTCGAACCAAAAAAAAAAAAAAAAAAAAAATAAATAAATAAATAAATAAATAAAAACCCCACACAGAAAATACTTTTAGTTATTAGATGGTTCCTTGTGGAATTCTGAGCTTTATTAAAGCTCAGTAACCGTTATTGTTAAGCGTTTTAAGAGAGTTCACTTCGTGCACAGTAGGAGAGAGGCTTTGGGATGTGTCTGGCCCGATCCAGGCTAGACCCCAGTCAGGTCAGCTCAGCTGGCTGCCTAGCTGGATGGGTTTTGATGTAAAACAACACAGATCTCTCCATCGGGCACCGCTATACCAGTCACATGAGGTCTCCCACTGGATGCCAGTCGATAGGGACGGGATTTGAGGAATAGGGGTGAGTTGCCAGTAGCAACAGTGCCGTTGGCTGGCCCTTCCCAGATTATGCAGAGTGAGTGAGTGAGTATGTAAAATAATAATACAATGAATCAAAAATTTTAGAAGCACAGAGTTAAATCCTTCTAAATCAGTGGTTGTAAAATTTTGATTAAAGTGAAAAATCTTAGTTAACATCTTCAGATCCTCCGTGTGTGTACCAAATATCAGTGCATTCATCCTCAAACTGGCTAAGCCTGTATCCATGCTGCGTTCTGACATTCAATTACAAAAATACTGAAGCTGTATAATACCACTGAATTAGTGGCCATTAACGAAGCATTGATAACGCAAATATCAGCGGATCATTGCCATGACAGCGTGACTCGAGACAAATTACGCATTCTCAAGCTGTTGACTCTGCATCTGTGTAAAGGGATGCACACATACGCGGCACTTTAGTGCTTTAGTAACCTCTGCCAAGGTCTGAAAGGTCAACCAGGCCTACTGTCCTAGCCGAGCCGTTCATCAATCACTCTCCCACTCACATGCTGCTGGGGGAAGTGGCACAACTCTGCCAGTGAGAGACCGACCTATGGAGGCTTTAAAAAGGGGGCTATAGGCTGTCAACACTGAGCCAGATCAATGGTACAGGGCAGCGAGTGCAAGAAGCGAGGGTGATAAAATTAGATTTGTCTCAGGTTGACTTAGAAGGTCTCGCAGACAAACGAGGGATTGTGTTATCAAGCAGACTGCCTCAGATAGGCTTGGGCGTTAAACAATGCTATTGCTAGGCCACGACAATCGTCCTCACTGCCCCTGGTAACGGGACGATATTACAGACGCAATAATGCCGTTAAGGTGACCCGTCATTATGCCAAACAGAGAGGCGGCATATTGCCGCCCTCGTGTGTCCTTTTGCATAGCAATCCGGTGTTCTGGAACCGGAGGCGTGACCCAAGAGTGTGACGTTAACACAACAGCGTTGGTGGAGAAGGGTCCATCTGCAGTCTCGCGCAATAGAAAAAGCGCATTAGAAAACGTTTTTCAGACAATATTGTGTTGGCACCCCATATTGGCCGCCGCCGGCCTCATAGAATTCTACTGTAGTGGCCGTGGATGACCGTGATTTTAAAGACGCATCTGCTATAATAAAACCTTTCGTTCATTAAATAATGCTGGGCTTGTGGATACATAAAGCATGCCGGATACAGGATGCATTTATAGAATCAGACAATAACATCCTCCCCCATCCTTCATCCTTCCTGTTCTGTCTAGCCGAGTCTACCTGTCGCCTCCAATGCAATTTGGGCTGTCATAATCCATTTTTAACTTCATAACTGAGACTGCTGTCTAAAGATTGCAAGGAAGGTTTACCCTAAAAAGGAGAGAGGGCAAGAGCTAATGGGCAAGAGAGAAGAAGAGAACCCAAGCAAACATGAACCATAGAAAAGCAAATGTATCTTCTGGGAAGCATGTATAAAGAAGACCTACCTGAAAATCAAACCTGTATTTTGACAGTCACACAGCTCTAAAATTATTTGGAACATCACCAAGTTTACCCATCACTGAAAACAAGAGAGGTTAGGAGACAGGCTCAGAGAGCTTTAAGAGAATGTACCTTGAGGTTTATCCACCAATGGGTAATTACAGTCTTGCTTTGTGTACTCAATAGATGTTTATTTCAGCTTTTCTACTTTCTTAGCTTAATTTCTTGGTATCACAAAATGCTGTATGCTTTGCTTCTAGCCTTCTGAGAGAATTTCTCATGTTCCCAAATGTAAAATTAACTCCCTGACATCAAAAGAATAACAGACATTAATTCTGATTTAGACTTAATCTTGTTAGCCTAAATCAACCCGAGACCATAAAGAACAAATTGGACCAGTTTTACAATTTATGAATGCCTAGTCAGAAAAAACATTGTGTAAATCAAATAGGAGAATTGTGATTGAAGGAACCTTTTAAGTTAACTGTGAGTATAGCCCTACTGAGTGTTACAGATATCAATGGGCTGCATAAAAGTATTTTACAGCACAGGGAAAAGGGCGGCTTTGTGATTATCACTTCTTCACACAATGAGAAACGCCGCTAAAAAAGGTCTAAAGGTCGTCTGGAGTGGTTTTATGGGACTTCCCATAATCATCACCCTGGTGTCATTGGCAACACTTAAGAACACCCTACCTCCTTAGAAACCCCATAAGCTTGCTATAGTAAAACCAAACAGCACATAACAATGGTAGAATAAGGATCACAGTTCACCAGGTGTTTCAATGGTCGATGTATCACACTGGCGGTAACCAGTGTGACAGGATTTGCATTTCTCAAACTGAGCAATAAAGCCCAGGTCAAGATAGGAACACACCTTTATTATTAAACGAAGAAGCTTTTCTTAGAAATCTTTATACCTCTTTTCAAATCTACTAATGTTTGTCATAACTGCAGCGTTATAGCTAACCTATACATATTTAGGTGAAGATCTTCTCTATGATTATCAAGGTGTACATTCTCTGACATCTGATGCTAGGCCGCAGGACACGCTAGTAGTTAGAGTGTTTCTTAATACGTATAACTGTACTTTGAATAAAAGCGTCTGCTAAATTACCTAAAGTGATCTCTTAAAATGCTCAAAATCAGGGCAACTATGGCAAAATCCTGATTTTCAGATTTGAATGTTTTACCATATTAGATACAGTGACCAAGTGTTAACATGCTGACGGACAAGGAATAAAATCAGATTTGCACAATAACGGTTTGACCTTTAACGTTTAATAATTTTGTATTGGGGCTAACCTGTACCAGTGCAACAAACTCTGAATCTCACTGTTAAAACGAGACAATAGCAGAGTTTCATTGAGCTGGAAGCGACTGGTACTGCCCAGGCTAAAAGCCTTTCAATTTAGGCCATGTCTGTTTAGTATGCAGGCTTGGAGCGGGACTAAAAATGTTTCCAATATCAAACAAGCTCCCAGAGACAAATCCAATTTGGCCCTGGTTATACAGAGAGCTATCCAAGTCGCATTCTTCCTCCAATCATGAGCTTGGCGAACTTTGCAGGTCCATTTGTGATGGAGCCTTATTCTCCCTCTCGGCCATCCATATCACTATTATGGTTTTTGGCATGCTGTCTTTACTGCACTTAGCTACTAGTTACATCTCTCTCACACACACACACACACACACACACACACACACACACACACAAGACTTCATTAAAAGGAGACCCCCGCTCAAGTATTGGGCAGAGCAGGAAGCCCCCCCCCCCCTCCAATACCTTCATATTTTGAGCAGGAGGCCCAAGAGGAAATGTCAGTGCTAGTCAAGTTTCCACAGAGAATATGACATGCACAGGAAGGACAGCCCAGTGGTAGTGTGGAGAATGGGACACCACGGTGGCCTAATAAAATACAGCCTAATAGAACCAGTGTGGTTTAATAGCTTTTTGGGGTGTGGTTGAGATTTGGGGGTCAGTCACCTGAGCAGTGGTGCATACTGTACCATTACAATTAGGTCATTTAGCAAACGCTTTTATCCAAAGTGATTTACAGTGAGTACAATTACAAATATATTAAAAAAAAAATAAAAAAAAAATAAAAATAAGGAGCAGGTATGGCCTACCATGCCCCTGCATGCTATAACCAGTGATAATGTATTTTGCTATAGTACTGTGCAGTGACATTGGTGGTAAAAAGAGCAGCAAACATACTGGAATAAAGTAAAATGCTGAATTGTATTATCGCTGAAACGTGTGTGTTAGTGTATCATGTTTCCGTTAATTCATGCCAAAACCTCGGGTTTAGGCTAGATCTTCTACATTGACGTAGGGTGTAATTTGCTCTGAGAAAAGCTCTTTGAATTTGAGTTACGATTCGAATTGACTCGGTATGATTGGATAATAATGGAGATTTACAGGAGAGTAGAATGGTCAGTCCCTGCAGCTTGATATTTAAGTACTGACCTATTTTCTCATTAAAAGTTAGGACCCACTCAGTGTTCTCTAAAGAAACTTTTACCCGTGACGTAAAGAGCAGTGCTAAGAGCACACAATAAATCAAAAAAAAACAATGACTGCACCATGGTAAAATACTGCAAGCCACAATGAGTTTTAAACCTAATTAAAAGATGTAAACCAGTCTGATGTGTACTCGCAAATCAGACACTCCTGAGCACTCAGATTAACCTGTCAAACTAGACCTGCCTTTGAGTCACTCTACATACCTACACTTAGCCTATTCTTTGAGATGTCATTCAAGGCGAGAAAGAGGGTCATTTGTTATGAGAGTTTGTGCTGCTGCATGCAGAACCCATAGGAAAGTGGTGGATTATCAGACAGATATGTGTCTTTGCTCAAGCTCACAGCTCAAGTGGAAAACCTGCAGTCAGTAGAAAGGCGTTCTGCACGGGTGAGACCATAGGGCGCCCAGGTCATGAGGTGGCAAGATGAGCCTGGGACAAAATGGTGGCGCCAAATAAAATACCTGCAGGTAATTTAGTCATTCCTGTCTCAAAGATAACACTATCAGTTGGTGTTAACATTGTTAAGGCGATAGATGGACTAGTAGACAGAGAGAGACGACATACTGTACCACTGGAATGATAGGGCAGGGCATATTTAAAAAAAATGTGGAAAAGCAAAGACAGGCAATGCGAGATTCAAGACCAGGAGACAGAACAAAGACAAATAAACCCACTTCCAAATCTTGCTAGAAAATGAAACACTTATATAAAACTTATGAGACATGACTGACTGGTCCTGGCAGGCACGTCCTGGCTAGGGCTGAGGTTGGCCTGGCACTGTAGGGGACATGGTGACCTCTTGAGGTCACACAGCACTCCACAGGGCCAAGTCAATCAGTACGGACTTGTGAAGGAAGAGAAGATGGCACTAATTGACCTTTTAATATGTCGCCTCTTTCTGTGATGCATGACGGAGTACCTTTGTGCCTTCCTTTTAACTCGCAGACGCAAGGGTTTTCTAAGGAGCAATTTGCCTTTGTAAAATGATAAACTTGGATTAGCTAAAACTTGTAACAGCTAGTTTCCAGCTACAATCATGATTTACATCATTAACTGTATTTCTGATCAAGTTCATGTTAATTCAATGGACAAAACATGCTTTTCTTTTAAAAACAAGGAAATTCCTAAGTGACCCCAAACTTTTGAACGGTGGTGTCTATTTTCATAAACCTACCATATTACGGATGGCTTTGTGCTTGGCCAGTGTGTTTATTTCCCCCATAACATTATTTATATCTCTATCTATATCTATCTATCATAATATAATCTGTCTACAATGTTGTACATATGGGATATGCGGACCAGAGAGAGATAGAGGTTTTAAATCACTGGACTACTCCACAACCAGTAGGAAGGTGTGTGAATTATAAAGTAAACAGCCTTTCAAAGACATGCACTGCTTAAAAGACCACATTGTGCAAAGAGGCATTCCAGTGGCCAAATAGGATCTTATGGTACGGTGGTCTTAGCAGGGTCGGGAAGAGTTAATGCGAAGCCGATTCTTGGAAGCAGCCATCTCTGCTCCATTCCAGCGCACGGGCCATGGTGACCGCACGTTCCTCTGCACTTCATTGTTTCCTGCTGCCTACTCTTCGTTCTCATAGGCTTCTCCTCCACTCTCAGCCTTTTGTTATTAAAAACTCATTTTAAAAAGAATCCTGAAATAGTAACCTGAAACCTAAAATAGTAACATGCAACCATTGTTTTCTATTTCAGTGAGGTAATTTCTCATCTGCTATTGTTTTGCTCATTTTATGTAAAGATTCACACACACACACACACAGATGAACTCTCACATACAATTGCTTGGTGATGGACACTTGCTAGCTCCAGAGAGGGCATGCAAGGGTTGGCACTACTACAGTACAAACCCAGTATAAATGGCAGGAAGAGTACAATACTGGCTTTGTAGTTACCCCACAGCCCCAATCCCACAAGCTCACACATTGAGGCTTCATACAAGCGATGAGGTCTGTTCTGGAGACGCGGTGACCCTGTCTCTCCAACACAGTCAAATACCTTTCCCTTAGATAAATATTAGGATATTAGAAGCTAGGCGGTAATTTTATGTGTTATAAGTGACTGTCAAGGACAAGAACTGAGAAAAAAAAAAAAAAGTCCAGTTAAATATTGACAGATGAGGCCATGTGATCGGGGTATGAATGAAGGGGCAGTAAATCAACTGAGCAATTCAAATGTCTGTGCGCATCTGTTGTGTGTGTGTGTGTGTGTGTGTGCGCGCGCGCTCAAGGTGGATACTCTACATCTTTATTGTATCTTTGTAAAAAAAAGCTGTTCCCTGACACTTTGGCTATTGTGCAGTTACTTTAAAGAATGTTAAATTATTCTATACAGCAAGATACTGACCAAACCAAAGTGTCCCACAGTCCAGCACTAACTTTAAGATTTTAGTTGACCTCAAGCACACACACAGATGTGTAAACGGTGAGTAATAGGAGTGTTCGCTTTAGCAACATTCAATAAATCACAGTTGTGGTGTGTTGCTTCATATCTGAAGCAGGTAAACTAAGAAAGACTCAGTCCAGGGAATAAATGATGCCGGAGCAAAAAGGCTTTAAGAAAGTTATAACAGCAGTTTCAGACTTAAAAGGATGATGATCCCAATATGATTGCAGGCGTGTCACATCAACAGTCAAGCAAACAGTACGCAAACGCAAAAATCCTGTTCCTGGTTTAGGAAAGCATTAGCAAAAAGTTCAAATTGTGTTTGGAAATTACCCAAAATATGGGTGTCTTGTCTAGTCAGCACCTTTCCAGACATACAAGCTAGTGGAAAATGTCTTAGCTTTTGGGATATATACACAATATGCTTATTCAGCTAGCACAACAGAAGTACTGCTAACAAATTAGGTTTTGAACCAATAGAGTACATGGGTGTCCTCCCACCACTCAACACATGCAATCGGAAGTTCTGAAGCATATTCTAATGTTGTAAATGACGTGGGTGTGTCCATGTGTGCCTACAATGCACTACATTTTCTTCTTAGTATGCCCTCTGTACCTAAATATGTACCTTATTCTACAAGTATGTGTTAACAATGTGGAGAATGAAGAAGCCTCACATACTACACCATACAGCATACTTGGCAGACAACTGCAATCCCACCAGAAGTGTCTGTTCATAGCTGCCAAAGCTTCCTCCTCATTCTCAGAGACAACTAAATATTTTATTTTACAAAACGTATGAGATATAAATGTATTTAATCAAATGTGTGAATATTATTATTATTTTTTACATGAAATCGTTTAACCGTTGTATGCAGTGAATCCACATATGAAATTCTCAAATCTCAAGTACAGATGACAATACAATTTGCATCCGAAACTTGTGTATACAATATAGCATACTCAAACAGCACACTGTTGGTACAATAAGTTACTACGTTCCTTGATGACTTGAACATAGCACAGTCATACTAGCTAACAAATACCAGGGAAAAAAACACGTAGATCTCATATATACCTAAACTGTGATTTACCCAGAGACTGAATTTTTATATGAATACATATTTATGCATCTACTATGTGTCTACTATGTGGTTCACTACACCTGGGAAGTGGAACTAGTCCACATGTCAGCCAGATCATCATAAAAAATACTTGCCCGTTATTTCATTTGGTGCAGGAGGCTGTAGTCATTTGAAGGAAACATATCGCCATAGCTCATCAGCTTCATAATCACTTATCAGTTACAACCAGAAAGCTCTGATTACAACTGTTACTGTTGTCACGCATGTCAAACTGGATCTTATATTCTGCCAGTGCAAATATTTTAAATTGAGTATTTGTCATAACAGCACGGGTGGCGTTACAGTAAACTTACATTTATGGAAATTTTGGCAAACAGTTGAGACATGGCTAATGTTAGCTAGCAGTTAGCTGACCTGATGAGTATTGCTCTACTTGCTATATACTATTCTATACGTATCGCTGTCGTCGAAGGATGATCACTTGATGTGTTCAGTAGTTTTACGTTGCTCACCTCAATCTTGTCAACACTCCGGGCACAGCCGACCACCCTCATGCCTTGCTGGACAAGTGCCCGCGCAACAGCCGCTCCAATCCCGACTGAGGCTCCCGTCACTAAAGCCACTCTGCCTTTCCAGCGCTCCATCTTCAGATTTGATTCCTTACTGCTTCTGTACTTCGCAGACAATATAATTGTTCTTCTGCGTTGTCTGCTTCACTTAAATAGTGGAAATTTGAACAAATTAACTAAACAGAGTAAAGTACTGTGGGCGGGATGCAGCTGCCTTTCAGTACTACGTATTTCTGTCTATGCAGCATGCGAGAGGAGCAAACTGTGTACGGAAGCCCTGCTAGTTCCATGCGCTCGGGATGAAAAATTAAATGGCAACCTTTGCGTTTGCTAATGGTTTGGTTCACATCGCCGCCCACTTCATATTTGAGGCCAAGCGCGATCAAACTGACTTGAGAGATGCCGGTCTATTGGTATTTTATCGCCACCTGCTGGCGAGTGTTCAACCACCAAATTGTGTATTTTCTAATTTAGGTTTGGTTTCCAATTTGGGTTGGTAAACCTAACCCTAATTAGCAAGTTTCACAATTTATTTTGATCTACACATCAGCGCTCGTTAAATCTGGATGGCTCATAGGGGTAAATATTTGTGTCTGTCTCTGTGTGATTTTCATCTGTTGGTAGGTTGTTCTCTCTTTCTCTCATACACATACATACACACACACACACGCGATCGTATCCCTTGTTTCCCTTATATTTTTGCTGGTGTGTTATACCAGTGAAAAACAATTATACCTAGCAGTTACACACATCCTAGAAACATAAAAAAACAACTTAATGCATATTCATAAATATTCTTTTTATTTTGTAAATTTTGCTCATTGCGCTCCTAACATCACACCCAAATCCTTATTAATTTTTATATATATCTATAGATATATATAGATCTATCTATCTATATCTATATCTATATATATATATAGATGTTTATTCTCTGTAAAATATTTATATTTAGAATATCTGTACACAATTATTTGTACGACCTTTCACAGAATCTAAACGACAAAGAAAATAGAAGATAGCCAAGATATATCACTAAAG